>BRDA01011055.1:60920-71479 GCA_036984385.1 Crenuchus spilurus | reverse complement strand
TTTCCTTTTTTTGTTTACAAAGCAATTGGGAAAAAATAAATGCTATTGAATGTCCTGTCAGTAGAAGTGACACCTGAGTTATAATTTGACACCACATACATTTATTTCAGAAAAACATTCTAGAGATTATATTAATCTATATTAATCTTACAATTTGTTGACAGTGAGCTTTATTACAGTTGTTTCCTCTCCACTGGACATTTTGTGCATATTTAGTACATAGCATCGAACATATGAATATCATGCATACATTAGGAGATAATTAGTACATAAACTTCCTCAGTAAACACTATTAAACTTTATAGTAGCTGATAATAGACTATAAATAACATCAGAAAACATAATCACTAGAATAGGAGATATTAGTCCATAAACAACCTCAAGAAACAGCGTTAATCACTAGAATAGGAGATATTAGTCCATAAACAACCTCAATAAACACTATTAATCACTAGAATAGGAGATATTAGTCCATAAACAACCTCAATAAACACTATTAATCACTAGAATAGGAGATATTAGTGCATAAATAACCTCAATAAACAATATTAATCACTAGAATAGGAGATATTAGTCCATACACAACTTCAATAAACAATATTAATCACTAGAATAGGAGATATTAGTCTATAAACAACCTCAATAAACACTATTAATCACTATAATAGGAAATATTAGTCCATAAACAACCTCAATAAACACTATTAATCACTAGAATAGGAGATATTAGTCCATAAACAACCTCAATAAACACTATTAATCACTAGATCTACTTAAGCATCTTTCAACTCAAGTGCATGCTGTAGCGCTAACGCTAATGGCACATAATACCAAACTTTTGAATGTGTATGTATGTAAACAGTGTAACGTTTAACTTTAGGTTAAAATTTTTGCAAGCATAGTGAGAAGGACCTGAATGGCCATCCAGTGCCCCGTGGTCCCTCCAACCTACAAGAGTCATCCCGTTCTTCATAAGAAGTCGTGCTCCCCGCAGCTGATTTGGAGCCTCCCCAAGTGCCGCATTATGATCTCACCATGCATACAGTACATTCTGATAGATTTGCTATTGATTGGATGTTTGTGGATGTATTCTCGCATCAAGAGCCAGCACATTCCCTAGCGCTCTCGCACTGCTTCGTTTTGATGCCACGCTGCCTCTCAAGGCAAGACAAGTGTCTTTTTCTGGCTTTCAGAAGCAAGGCAGCTTCATTTGACCATAGGCAAAAAAGAGAAGTTTTTTTTCCCCCACAACTTCGATCGGAGGCAAAGTTTTGATTTTGGTCTTTTCTTTTTTTAATAAGATGAGTTCTTTCCCTGCAGAGAGAAAGAGAGGAGATCAAAGGCCGTGATCTCTGCTCTGGAGGAGTAGAGCGTGCGCGAGGCAGCTTTGACAGCCGCGTTGAACTCGAGTAAAGAATGCCCTCTCTCCTGCAGCACAGACGCCTGCCTGCCCCCTCACTCACACTCTGAAGGCTCCATTCAAACGCTGGCACATGAAACAAACTCAGTCTGAAAGGCGAGCTACGCCTTTCATTATAGCCCGCGCACTGATTTGACTGGCATTGAGAGAGGCTGCCTGTCATTTTGCAGCTTCAGCGTGCAAGACGAGCCTGGGCAAACACACTCTGGCACACAAACAGCGGAGAAACCCGGCCTGTCCCTCTGCTCTGTCAATTAGAGGCAGCCAGGCAGATGGCCCTGATGAGGAGAGCAGGAATAATTCAATAGTCAACCCTGCTAACCTTTACCTGTAGGCCTGCTCGACTGCCATTGATTCACCCTGCGCTTGCTTATTCACACGCAGCCCAGAGCGAGCGAAAAGGCACAAAGAAAGAGGCAGAGATGGAGGGATGTAGAGAATTCTGATCAATGTGACATTAGTGTAGTCTCTCATGAGGTCTGGGAAGAAGGGGGGCGTATGCAAGGTCCCGTACGTGGATGCCATCATTTTCTGCCATGTGCAGCAGAAGAACGCCAGCATCTCACAACCAGGTACAGAGGTTCTCTCACTTTCACCGGCTTCACCTGAGGCCCTTAACTGTGCCGCTGATCGATTAGCTGCACAGGAAAGTGAAGCCATATCAGTGGTAGAACTGCTGGCAGGGCAGTCACACTGGGGTCTGTAATGTAGGGAGGGAAACTTTTACTGGCCCTCTTGTATTGCTACTTACACTCATGACCTTTAGGTGCTGGCAGTGACTTAATAAAATTCGTTTGGAAGTGTAGTGGATAACACCACTGACCCACATGTGGAAAACTGGGGTTCAGTCCCCAATTTGGGCAATTACAACACTATACTGGTAATCCTTGGGCAAGACTCCTAATGCTACTTTGCGTAACCCTATAATATGATTTTAAATGTTATCCTGGATAACAGCATCTAGCAAATATATAAATGTAAATAAAATACCATTAGCCCTCATTAGAGCACCAATCTGCAAATTAATATTGAGAAACTTTCACATTAGCCTGATGTATTTTGTTTGCTTTATCCTCTCTAATGCTAAAAGTCTCCTGAAAAGTTGTTCAGGGTTTCTTCCATTCCAGGTTCCTTTTTTAGTGAGAACCTGCAAAAGTTCCTAGTGAATCCTTCCATTTACATCTCTGGGCTACAGATTGGTTTCTCTGGTTTGCAGCTGGTTTGCCTGCACTACACCTCAGTGGCCTGCAGGGGCAGTGTGGAGTCCTGCCATGTTTGGGCCCTGTTTGTCCAGACTGTGCTTCCTGATGGAGGGCAAGCTGTGTTTAACCAGATGTGAGGGTTCCTCTGGCCAGTGACGGTCAGAGACAAGCTGCTGTTTGTTTTTGACAAACTGGGACATTCCTGCTGTTTGACCGGAGCCAGATTTATGACGTCTCCTGCTCGGGTGGACAGCCCGAGCCTTCACACTGTCTCTTTTGTCTGCCTGGGCCCTGCCTCTGTGTCATTGCTGTTTTATTAGCCGCTAGCAGACACATTCTCCCTCCAGCATGTTTAGATGAGGCTGAGTGATATGGCCCGGCACTGCTGATTGATGTGCTTTAAAGTACAGTCTCGGGCAAAGAAGTGACTGTTGCATATTTATCCACGAGGCGCCCGTTGTATCCAGGCAGGAATATTAAACGGAGTGAGGTGCGATTCTCCTCTCATTATAGCTGAAGTGTTACATCAAAGGCACCAGCTCTCATCAGATGGATTAGGCCTGCTTTCGCACATGTTGTATTATGTGTCTTGGCAATCGCTCGCCGTGGTGTCTGTTTACGGTCCCGTTTGCCAGCTTCAACAAAGGAGCCATTCTGAAGGAGGGAGAAGATGCTGTTCTTCACTGTGTCGAATGTAGGTCTCTCAGTGGCGCTTATTACCCACGTCATATGCTATATGTGTTTGTGGACAATCTGCTAATGAATGCATTCAGCTACTTTAAGCTGCACCCTTTGCTAATGCACACACAGCATGTCTAGTCCCTGTAGAGAAGAATTGCCAATGAATACAACCGTAACACATAAATGTGAACTTACTGGCATCATGCCTAATTCCAGGTGTGGGCTAGAGAGATGTAAAGCCACCCAGCACTGAGAGGTAGAGCAGTGTTCTCTGGAATGATGGTGCTCCATCCAGTACTTTGGGGATGAGGTGGTGGTGGTGACCATCCAAAATCCTGACCTCACTAAGGGTCTTGTTCTTTAATGCAGTCAAATCTTCACAGTGATGCTCCAGAATCTATTATAAAGCTCTCAATGGCCAGTAGAGATGGGTACTCTTTGTTATATCCTTGATTTCAGAAGAAACAGTGAATGGGAGGTGTCCCAATACTTCCATTTAATGTCGGCTGTCGATTTTTAATCCCTGCTCTAGTTTTCAGACGGTTTTTATTGTCCTGTGACTCTTGCCATGCTTGCTTTGAGTCCTTGGAGCTACATAAAGCATATTTTTCCAGTTAAAAGTGAACTTTTAAAAACACTGCGAGGGAGGCAAAAAGGAGGCGACAAATATGGTAGAAGGTTCCAGATAAACCCAGCTTGACCAATTGAAGGCATTAAGATGAATAATCCACTGTTTAGAAAGCAAGCAAAGGTCGATTTTCACGCTAACCTGCTCAGTAAGCGTACAGGAGAGGCCTGCGTATCCAGTCGATTCAGCTGCGCTGTACAGTCAAGAGGAAAGGACATGCGATTTCAGCCCCACTTTACAGCTGTGTACCACTACATTAGAGCGAGTGCTGCTATAAAAAGACTTTCACTTTGACCAAGGGCTTTGCACACTTTTTTGTAGAACTTCTAGCGAGCTTTCCTCATTGTAATACATGCAGAAGGACCATCAGCTTCTATTTAGAAAAAGCTCTCGAAAAACATTAGTTTTTAGTACTACATGTTAACAGTTTTATAATGTAACTGTATCTCATAATTCTGGCTCAAGTGCTCTTTCCATGACAATGACACCATAAAAGATCACTCTCTGTACTGTATCCCTCAGATGGAGCTCTAGAGTAGAGATTTTGGTCATATGTCTCTGGTTGCTGGTCATCTGAATATTCAAACAGATACTAATAGCATCTCCAAAGGGTGGGAGAGCAGAAATTAGCATGGAACTCCAGTGTCACATCACTGTACGGCCTTAATGAGCCCTCACTGGGGAACCAAGGCTGAGACGAGCCCCTGCCTGTTAAAGAGTCCATGATGTGTGTGCATCCCACCAGTGGTCATATACCTGTCCTTGTAAACTCACAAATACACAAGCTTCATGTCTGGTCTTCCAAAATCAAATGCTGAAAATACAATGAAGCCCTGTCTTCAGTCAGCTCAGAAAGCCTGATTAGTACCTTTCTGTTAGATATTATTAATACCCTTCATTTCACGAGGCCCGGCAAAAGACAGAGTGAAACAGTCATGAGAATTTTTTAAATGTGTCTTTCTCATGTATTTGTTGAATATCTCAGGAGCTTGTAAAGGAGGAGGTGGGCCGGGAAGGGGCTGGGATGTCAGCCGGAGAATGGAGTTACAGCAGAGGTGTCCAAACCGTGTGTGCAGGTCGTTGTCAATCAGGCCCTACCCGCCGCTAATCTGCCACTTGTTTAGTTTCCGAGGCGCCTGTGTCAAGGGCACATAATACAGCCCGAGCTGAATTAGGGGGATAAAAAACTGGCTCTATTTTTTTTTGTCATGTAAAACGGGGTGAGAAAATCTAATTGGGAGGGGGGAAAGGGAGCGAGCGATGTCTCCTTTGTTTAAGGGTCTTCCGCAGTCACTTTGCAGGCCCCATTGTGCATGGAGCCACAATAGCATTAATTTGTGCCCCTGGCCCGGGCTCTTCCTTTCTCGGCCTCTCCGTGCAGTCAGCTCCTGTCCGTTCCACTCTGTCTCCACGCTTCACCTCCACGCTCCAGCAGAGCCCAAGGGAGGGGGAGGCCCAAAGAGAAGTCCCTTTTCTCCCACTGCTATATAGCCCCCCTCCCGTAGCCGTCCATTTCTTATTCCACCCCATTAAAAAAAGAAAGAAAAAAGGCAAATTCTTTCGTTCTTTGTCTGCCTTCCATTTCCCACCTCCAGGAAAATATCTCTTCTCTTTTTTCTTCCTCTCCTTCTCTCTGTCTATCTCTTGCATGTACTGAAATCCATTTCTTTTCCAAAGCTTCTACTTACTATCTCCGAATGCTATCTGATTTCAGCATTTCGCTCTTTTAATGGGAAATTATTGAGTTTTGATTGCTCAGAAAGTTAAGCACCCTTCTTGACGTCGAGCAGATCCCAGCTATGAGAGATTTGTTCTTCAAAGACGAACCCGAGAAACTGCTTGCCTCACATTTAAGTGACATAAGGGAGTAGCACTAGTAATAACTTAGATTGGTTGATAACTGGATGGCTGAGGCTGGGAGAAGAAGAGCATGAGCACAAGCACGCTTCTGACTCTCAAAGACCCTCCTTGTCTTGTTTGGAAGCGACCTGCTTCCATTGGCTTGCTGTAGTCAACTGAAAAGTTGAGGTTTGAGGCTTTGGTGAACGCTCTCGAGTGTGCCAGCTGCTCTGGCTTTCTTTCATCCCCATCTTTAGATTAGCGGCACTACAGGGACGAGTGCACTCCAAGCACATGAGATCCACTCCTAACCGCATGCAGATCCAACACTGACGCTGTGCTGCCGCTCATATATGGCACTTGAGATCCAGCACCATTGGTGTAATAAGAAAACAATGGCTGTGAGAGCAACACAATAGGCGTAATATTCCGCACTCAGCTCGCAGTGCGACGTGTGTTAAAGGATTCAGCCAAGTGAATGGAATCGCCTGGTTATTTGAGAATAAAGAGGAGCCATTGTGGAGCACATGACAGCCGGACATCCACGTTGTGTGCGAGTGGCATCCCCCTATGCACCCCCCCCCAACCTGTCCCGAGAGCACCCCCAGTCCCCTCCCCACGTGCCAACTGAATAACGACTAACCTCGTCATATTTAGAGCACTATTAATGGCCCCTGTGCCTTGTGCGAGTGTAATCGTGCGTGATGAAAACCGGGCCAAAGTTACTAAGCTATGCACAGTCTTCTGCACATTAAAGTGTCCTTTTCTTTTTTGCTCCAAAGGTCATTCATAACTTGGTTGCGCCCGTTGATGTACAGTGAGAGATATTGATTGATTAATGCATAAAGTGCTCGGAATCCATTTGGCTCCAGCGAGAGGGAATGGAGAGTAAGCTTGCACTTGTATGCCCCCCCCACTCTCTCTCTCTCTCTCACAGACACACACACACACACACACACATTCTCTCTCTCTCACTCTCTATATTTTCACCTCTCCCCCATTGTTCCACGGGCATCATTTTTTGCCGACTGGGTTTAAGGGACAAAGGGCCTGTTTCTGCCAAGTAATGCATTCAAAGGAACATTGATTCTCATCAGTGTCAGTTGAATTACTCTCAAAGCCTTGACAAGGAGTTGCTCTTATATTAACCTCCTGCTTTTTCCTTGCCTCGGAAAAGAATTTGGAACTTGTAGAAGGAGGGAGAAAGTTCCAACAAGCGACATGGCACATGGGTGTCTCCACGAGACTGTGCAGTTTGAATATTTGATCTTTTATTAGTCTCGAGTTTGGTAGTGGCACTTTATATGCCAGTGTGTGCACATATTAGGGCTCTCCTGCAATGCCGGTGCAGCTCATTTCAATCATTGCTCATGTGTTGTTAATATAGATTGTGTCATGGGGTGCTGTGTGATGTCACGTGTGTATGTGTGAGTGTGTGTGTGTGTGTGTGTGTGTGTGTGTGTGTGTTTGAAGGGGGTTAAGCTCTGCCACCGCTGTGCCTCCATTGTGAATGGGCAGATTGATTTGAGGAGGACATGGATCTGCACTCCTTCAAGCACAGTGTGCCTCCCGAGCAGGAGCAGGAGGGCTTTTAGGCTGGGGTCAGGGGTCAGTACCTTTGCGCTCCATGACAAGGCAGCAGAGAACTCTACAGGCCAACTCCTCAGCAGGGGGCTGCGTGAAGCGGGCCGCTGAAAAGCAGCCACTGCCTGAGAAACAGACACAAACGCTGGGCTTGGGAACGCACCCCAGCCATCCACTTTTCATCTCCATTCAGCCATAATCCTCCGCCCTCTATCTTTCTGCTTATTACTGCTTTTGATATTGACCACACGCATGCACTACCATTCAAATGGCTGGAATCACTGACTGTGTGTCTGTGGTGCTTTTAGTCTGTGATGAGTGAAATATTTAACCTACATGTTTGGTTGGTATGTCAATGGCAGTGCACTGTAGTGGATTTTCTGCTTGAATCCTATGGTTTTTAGACAGGAAGTACATGAAATAAATACAACATGTTGACTTTTATTTTGTAAAAAACCTCTTCAGATAAACATAAAATATATTTTTATATATTTAATATAAAATTTACTGCTGAACAATCTAAATGTAGATGTTTTTAGATTTTCAGTTCCAGAAATCAGTTATTTCAGGCTGCACAGCACTAAAGGGACTTTATGTAGGTTCATCTTGCAAGGTCGTCATTCAGCCGAGTGCTCAGTTGTATTGGTCTCAAACCTCAAATGACCAAACCGAGTAGAGGGTAGAACTTGTGTGTATCTTGGTGGTAATGAGTCTCTGAATGTAAGGAATAGATGCTGGACCCAACCATTTTAAATCAAGTGATGTTATCTATTGATATTAGTAGGTTTGCTTATCAAATAATCTATATGTCCAAATGTTTGAGGACACCCCTTCTAATGAATGCATTCATCTACTTTAAGTTACACCCATTGCTGACACAGATGCGCACACACACAGCTCATCTAGTACCTGTAGAGAAGTACTGCCAAAAGAATAGGACTGTCTGGAACAGAGCAGATGAACATGAACCATTTGGCACCATGACTAATGCCCGGTTTGTGCTAGATGGGTATAAAGCCCCCCAGTATTGAGTTGTGGAGCTGTTGAGTTGTTTTCTCTGATCTATCTCTGAACTTTTGGGATGAGGTGGTGGTAGTGGTGATCATCCAGCAACCTGCCCTCACCAACACTCTTGTCACTGAATGCTCACAGCAATGCTCCAAAATCGAGAAAGTCTTTGATGGTCAGCAGAGACAGGAGGAACTCGTTTTAATACCAATGAATGAGCAGAGTCCCAATAACACCTAATGCATGTTAACTTCTCAACATTATACAGCTATTTTTACAGCTTCTTACAATCCATATTAGAGTCATTTTGTATCTCTTTATTAGCCTGGATGGCTCTCGTGCACTTCTGTGCTCCTCGTCTCGTCTCCTTGGTTGATGGAAAGGTAAGAGATGCTTTAAAATAGGTAAGATTGCACTTTTCTTTAAGGCTGCTGAGTCCAGAAGCATATATGAATAATCATTACACAAATTATAGCTCATTACTAACAGCAGCATCACTGCAATAGCACAAATACAAGCACTTCTGTTTGTGTAGAACACATTGAGCCATCACACGTAATGTCCAAATGTGGGCTATTTGTGTGTCCAGTTAAAAGCAGTGAGAAGCAACATCTTAGCATCCGTACAGCCCAGGCAGGGGAAACAATATCTGAATTAGCTGGCTTATGCTCCCAGTAAAATTACATTAATGCTCCTTGGAGCTGTCACTCCCCCCAAAAGCCCATCTTCAAGAACTTTGCTTTGGGGGGGGAGAAAAACACAATGGCATAATGGTATAGTAATTCATGCTGGCCAATGTTTTTCAAATGTTATAGTAATTATGAGGAATACTCTTACTTCCCTCCCGCACGGGCACAGTGAGGCAAATCTCATTTCCGAGGCAAAAGCGGGGGAAAGGAACACACTGAATAATCATTGTGTTTAATGCTCTAGTCATAATCCCAGGTTTTATGATGGTTTTCTAATGATTTTCTAATGATGTTAAATATTAGTAGAGAGTGCAGCCATAATTTGAACGCAGCAGTCGTTTTTTGCGACGCTCTATCAGCGCGCCCAATTGCAACAGCAATGAATATTGCAGCGGGGGAATGAGATTTAAGGGCCATCCCTTTTGGAGTTTTATTTTGCCATCTCCCTGTCTGCCATAAATCCTCATCAGCTCTCTCTCACCCTCTCTCTCTCGCTCTCAGCTAGCCCCCGCCCTCACCCCCGCTCCCCAGGTGGGAATACGATTAGGTGCAGGGGCCATTTTGTTTGGCGCTGGCCGCCGCAGTTCGCCGTTAAAAATGCCTCCCTCAGACGCCGCCGGGACGGCCCCAGAGGAGCAAACACCTTCGCAACCTCATGGGAAATCATAAAAAAATGAGAAGTGGAAAAGAAAAAAATGAAATGAGAAAGAGAGAGAGGGGAACGCAAAAGAGAGGGAGAGAGAGAGCGAGACAGCTAGTGGCAGCTAGTGGTAGTGTGAAGAGAGGAGAGGGAGAGCAATAGAGAGAGCGGAATAGTGAAAAGTGAGAAAGAGAGAGGGGGTAATGATATAGGGAGATCAAGACACCAAGAGAGGGGTAGAGTTATAGAGAGAGGGAGAGAGGTGAGCCATAGAGGGAGAGAGAGAGGAGGAGAGCAGTAGAGAAAGAAAGAGGGAGATAGAGAGAGTAAGAGAGAAAGGGAGAGAGCAATATAGAAAGAGCAAGAAAGGGTAAAGTGACAGAGAGAGAGGGTGAGAGCAATAGTGAAAGTGATAGAGAGGAGAGGCAGAGCAATATATAGAGAGAGGGAGAGTGAAACAGGGTGAGAGAGAGAGAGAGAAAGACAGAGAGCGAGACAGAGACAGTTTGAGAGAGTGAGACAGAGAGAGAGAGATTGTGAGAGAGAGAGACACAGAGTGAGACAGAGAGAGGGAGAGAGAGAGAGAGAGAGAGAGACACACACAGAGAGAGAGAGAGAGAGAGACACACACACACAGAGTGAGAGAGAGAGGGAGAGAGAGAGACACACACAGAGTGAGAGAGAGAGAGAGAGAGACACACACACACACAGAGTGAGACAGAGAGAGATGCCCTTAAAGGCTATCAAAAGAGCCACCGCAAGGCCCAGGCCCTGATGAGTGACAACATAGAGCAAAATATGTATTGAAGACAAAGGCTTTGTCTCGTTCCTGGGTCTCTTCAATGAATTACACTGCCCCCCCCTCAAG
>BRDA01011055.1:22174-59674 GCA_036984385.1 Crenuchus spilurus | reverse complement strand
CTTAAGTAAGACACATGGAGATTTAGAGGGACGCTTGTTTTTTTTATGTGATGCAGCCATTTTATTGTCAGTTTGGAGCATCATGGGAGGATGCTGAGCTCACTGCCTCCAGCCTTTTTCTAGCCTTTGATGTCCACCACTTATGGAATATCATATTGAGGATGATCACCGTTAGCATGGATTGTGGCGGTTGGCCGCTGAAAGCTGTCACGTAGCCGTCGTCCTGTGCAGCAGTGGATGATGGGAGTGTCGCCACCCCCTGCACGGAGCATGCTCATTGCGTCAGGGGAACAGAAGCTGTTTGTTTTGTTCGACCTGCGCGCCTGTTGTGTTGTCACCAAATTAGACTTTCAAATCACTAAAACCAGTGGGAGACGGAGTCTCATCATGTTTTATTTTTTTCCCCGCCTCTACCTTCTGTAATAATCATACCTGTTTACTCTTCAGGGAGCCTTTTCTCTATCTTTCTTAAATGCGCCCTGTAAGCGGAGTGGGCCAGTAATGAAGGCAGCAGGCGGCACGGAGAGCACGATGTATCGAGAATGTGAACCATGTAGGAGAAGGCTGGAGGAATTGAGTCAATGGGGAATACTGTGGAGAGGGAAAGTGGGGGGGACTAGTGCCTTTCATGCTATTATCTTTATGGCATAGCAAAACATGCTTCAGGCAATCAGCATGAAATTGTTAATTGCTCAGCCCACTTGTGCATCGCTCAGGGGACCGAGCCTTCGAGAGTGGCCTGTAGGACCCAGAGTGAGGAACTGGGTGCCCGCCAAGCTGCCCGCCTGTGCGTGCGTGTGCCTGCCAGCCAGTTGTGAACCACACTTTCCCCTGCCTCTGTGCTCAAATTCCTGACCTTCATCTTCTTCCAATAGTTGCTTCTCTGCAGAGTTTTTGCTCAGCCCTTGCAGAAGTCACAGCAAAGTTCACCACATTGTGTCTTTAACCCAAACAGGGGTTGATAAGAAACTGGGCTGTACATGGAACTCAACAAAGCTTTTTGAAGAACTTGTGGTGTGATATGGCACGTTTGAGAGTATATAACTGTGAGTCAAGAGGCCAGCAGCTCATGATGTAGGCATACAAAACCGTAGCTTTAAGTAGGAAATGAAGACCTCTTCTTCTGGGGAGGGGAACTGTACTGGAGACCTGGTTTCCTGATCAAGCACACCTGATTCAACTCGGCTTCAGAGCAGAGAAATCAGCCACCAGTGCTGGACACTGGTCCTCGGTTCCCCATCCCTGTTCTGAAGGGATATCGACCCCTTATTTTCTTTTCATGCCTACACTGCTTTAACTGCTACAGAACCATTACGTTATGGGGAGAAAACTTTTATTTTTAAGCATGTACTATCACATCATTACTCTCCAGACTAAGACCCTTTTGATCCTGTTTAGGTTGAGCACGGGCAAAACATGAAGTTTACACTGCCAAGCTAATATAGCCCGTCACCCATGCTTATCGACTTACACATGACGGTGGATGAACGTTCACAAGGTGTTGTCTTTAAATGGGATTGCTGAGCACAACCGTCTTCCGAGAATGACATCCCCCTCGTCACGGCCTCCGCTCTCAACCAAATGATCTGTTATTAAGCAAATGAAGCGCTCTGGGCCCGACATTAAATCCTTCCACTTTGTCATGGTGCACGTTGACTTATCACGGCCACGTTTGGGTGCCCGAGTCCTTGCATGCCTCCGTTGCCATTTAGTGGGATTTTTTGTGTGTTTAAAGTCAGGCTTCGTCTCAGAACACTGCTAGAGAGGATTTCTAAGTGCTAATCAATGTGTCTTAAAATGCAGCATTGATCTCAATTAGAAAACCAGGAAGGCAAACTTTGAGTAGTGTGGGACAAGCTGGCCTTCATGTGGCTGCAAGTTGTTCTGAATGGTGGAGGGCCTGAGACGTAACATCTGGTATTATATAGTATATTGGAGTTATCATATAAGAGTTCATCCGGATCTTTCCAAAGAGTTGTCTGAAGTCTGGAATTGGTGTGTGAAACTTCCTCCAGCAGACTTGGCTTCAAGTGTCTGTTCTCATTCAGGCCTCTGGTCTCTGTTTCTTAGGAGGAAGTTTAAAGCCGACACTGGTTCTACACTAAAACTTGACATAGCCAAGACACAAAGCGGAGTCTCTGTCCTGCACTCATTCTCTCCTAACTCTCTTCATCTCGATTAGAGTCTCAGCCAAACGAGCCTGGCTAAAGCAGGAATTAGAAGGTCTCTCATTAAAGTGTTGGATGACATCAGTTTGTTGTCTGGTGCATCTAGTGGAATGATGGGGGCAGTGTGGGGAAGAGCAGTGGGCCAGCGAGGGGGGACTGGCAGCTGCTAGGCAGGAATTGATTGCATTAATTGATATGCCAATATGTAAGCTTGTTACATCCACCATTGCTTAGGATGATGGCTAACAAGTCCTGCTGATCAATGGAACCAATAAAGGCTTCATCCATTAATGAGCAATGTGGTAATTAATGTTATCCCTAAACCAATTAGAGTGGGTACTGCATCGGCTGGCGAGCGCAGCGAGCGGCCCTGACCATTTTATCTCTTTTCCTATCCCTCCCTGTTCGGCACACGGCCGGGCTCTTTGATTAGAGCTGGCTGCATGGCGGGAGCTGTGCATCACTGTGTTGACTTAAATGTAAATTTGTTTTTGCATGGAAAAGAAAGTGGTGATCGTCATCACAGGAAATTACAGCCTAAAGCTGAGACTGTTTACGTTTGAGAGTGGATTTAACAGAAAAGCAGCTCATATCACGTTATCGGGGTGTGCCCTCCCAGTTTTGGCTATTCAGTCACCACTGCATTCCTTTTTCTACTCTGAAAAGTGTAATCGCTCCTAAATGACTGTTGTGGCTTCCTGTCCAGGCCACGATGTTGGACTATAAGCAGGCTACGTCTATCCCCTCACAGGGATTTGGTTACTATGCTTAATGTGGTTTTGAATTCCACTGTTATGACATCACCTCTCACCTGCTCAGGATGTTGGGTGATGGGTCATGTTTGGTTAGCAGCATCTCACTTCTCTTTCTTCTCACTCTCTCTCTCTCTCTCTCTCTTTCCCTCTGTCTGTCTCTCCTGGGCCACAGCTGTGCAGACTCAGCTCTTTATAAAGCTGGAGTAGAGGCCGAGAATGCAGTGACAAGCCCGAGCACTCCATCAAATGGCCTCTGATAGACACCCAGACTGTACAGGAAATACAACACGCTTATAAATCAATACTATTGTTTTCACATTGAAGAGCAGGACCAGGCCTGCCTGGAATCCATTACCTCGCTTATCAGACAACACCATTTTAACAGAGGACATTTTTTTCTCCTCCACCCCGCTCCCTTACAATCTTGACAGATGTGGAGAAAGCAGGCTTTTTCAGAGAGGAGGGCTTTAGCTCAGGAGTTGATACTGTAGATCTGGTGAGGTTTGGTTCATCACAGTTTGGGTAAATCAGGACTGGTAGCGGGTTGACTGCAGGGAGAAATTGAGAGAAAAGGCACTTCTCAGAATTGGATATAATCCTGGTTTATTTGCTGTTGTGGTGCAGGCTCCCTTTTACTGGTAATGAATTTGTGCGCTTTAAGCGAATGTGAGAACAGGCAGGATGATGGGGCTGGCTATGTAATTGTGTTTCATAAATTATGGAGGTCATCCTTAATTATGTATTTGTTTTGCTGTTGTGAGGCCTGTGTGAGATTATGAGAGGGGTGTAAAATGCCTGATTTCTTGCATATTTATGGAGTGCCAGGGGACACGGAGTGACTCACTGATGTGGTTGCACTTGTCAAACGGCAGATAAATGAAGTTCTTCACGAGTAGGTCTTGTAGCAGATGATAGCCGTGTACACCTTTAGCCCTGACAGTGGATCTAGAAGCAATGTTGCATCCAAGAAGGAGCAGGAAAGAGAGCAAAGAGCCCCATCCATCTCCTTGGCTGAAACCCATAGTCCTAATGAGTGCTTACAGCAGGGCCAAGCTAAATAAACAGTAAGTAAGTTGTCTTGGTGGTAGAAGAACGTCAATGCCTGCAACTTGCTCAAGCCTGCGCTCTGAATGGTAGCGTATTGACCCCGGCAGGACCCCAGAGGGTTCCCTAATTGAAAATTAATATTGAATCGATGCCGTGGGCCATTTGCATATTGATTATAAACATCCAGGAAGGCACCAAGTATGCAGGATCAATAGGGCCCTTCTGCAGCGGGCCAGGCTCGCCGTGTCACGTGGCAGCTGCCTGCTCCGGAGGTTAATGACTGCCGCTCGTTAAGGAGCTCTTGTCAGGTGGAATCCAGCCGCAGGGGCTTCAGCGGCCTAACCCCAAGCTAGCAGCTGCAGGAAGGAGGTAGAAAGGAGGGAGCGGCGGAAAGAAAAGGAGTGGGTGCCCAGTTCTTAGTGCTAGATGGTAGACTTGCAATTGACCGCACATCAATGCGTTCTTTCAAAGCTATTTGTGCAAGAGTTGGACATTCTTTACTGAATGACAGAAATTCACTCTAAGCTAATTAAACTCCAGCTCATAACTCAATTTTGGAAGAAAATGTGCATTTAGAAGGTATTATAAATTTCTAATGATATTTTTTGTATGCATGTGCTACTTTCTCATTTGATTAAATGAGGATTCGTGAAAACTTATCCAACCTCGCCACGGAAGCTACAAAAGAGTGCATTTGTGAGTGGAGCATAGGTCAATTCCATGGCATCAATGAATTGTGTGTGGGCTTTAGAAGAGCATATATAAGCTATGACTTTCTCCTTTTCTTCCTTGTCTCATCCTTCCAGGCCCTAACCTTGACAGAGAAGTACTGCAGTTGCTCTGTGTTGACGTATAACAGCTGGCAAGAGGCTTCAAATTAGTGCCATATTGTTATGTTCATTGCAGATTGTATTTTGTTGCAGAAACAGACTGTAGGACTGAATAGGGCTGTTTAAATAATGCCAGGAGATAAAATGGGACACTTGTGTTGCTACCTTGAACCTTAATGAAGAGCAACTCATAGTGCAAGTGTCTCCATAAGGACAGCCTTTGTGTTTTCTGATACAGACAGCACTGATAACCTTGACTTCCTTCGTCTCCTGAGACAAAGAATACAATGTTCATCTGGTCTTTTTTTTAATTTAGGTGGAACATTCACGGCATTAGGAGACAAAAGTGAAGCCGAATCCAGCACTTTAAGGCCCAGATTAGGATTCAACACATGCATTCCTCTCCCAGACTCCCTGTAATGCCTTCCACATGTTGGACAGAGGCATGAGTGATGGAGGTAGAGAAGGGAAGGGATGCAACAAAAGAAGCTGAGGAAGAAAAAGAGACAAACAACAAAAAAAAGACAGGTAGAACAGCTCTGAACTTCTCCTGCAGTCCAATTCACTGCGGTGGGAGAGTGAGAGTTTCTCCCGTAGCATATGGTTTAACAGTAGATTCACCTCATTGTTCCAACTGTAGGGCATCATCAAACTTCTCACAGCCCTCCAGAGGCACTGGAACGAGGGTCGAAGCCTATAGGAGAGCAGCTTATCTTCTGGTCTATAGGAGCAAGGCCATGAATTAATGCCACTGTTCAGCTGCTCGAACCGTAGCCCCCCTTCCCTTTACCAAACACATATACACACACACCCCATCAGCAGTACCCACGTGGGGAGCCTTGCTCGGCGAGCGGGGAGCCGAGAACAGGGCCCCGGGAGCCAGGCTGCATCTGATTGCTTCATTACAGGGCCTTTCATTGACTTGGCTGCACTGAACTGATGAACTGAGGCAGTGGACAAGAGCCCATAATTGGGAGAAATGAATTCTTATCACAGCCTCCTCATGAGGCTACTGGTCCAGGCCAGACTGCCTCAGCCAGAGCTATTGGAGAAACAGAAAGGAGGAGAGAGGGAGGCAGATGGAGGGACATTCAGATACACATCTGGTCAGGCTTTTGGGAAAGCCGAGCGCAATATGTAACATGTTAAAAACCTGCAAGAACAGTACCTAGTTAATCCCTTTCTTTTGGTAGCATCCTTAGAGGAGCTGCTGTTTTGTTTTTAGGCTCGCTTGCTGAAGATTCTTGGGCGTCTAAGCCCCTCTGTTTGTTTTCCTCGCGGCATCCCCCCGGGGGAGAGGCCCACGTTAGTTAGTGTCTTCACCTAGCTCATTTTTTTTCAGTCCCCTCATCAGGCATGGCCGCCCGAATGTTTACCTGGGGGATGAATAATTAATGTGTGCTACCTGCTCCCTCGTCTCAATGAGACGGACCTCTGGCTAATTAGAAGCCTTTCCTCCACCAGCCTCAGCAGCAGACGACTACAGCAGCAACAACAATAACAACAGCAGCAGTGGAGGAGGTGGAAACCTAAAATGCTTTGCAAATAAAGTTGCGCTGCGGCCCATCGCTGGTGGAGGAACCGTGGAACCAATTTGGGCCCAGCAGTGGTCTCGAAGGGACTGGACGATTATTAATCCTAGGCCTCCCCAAGAGAGGCCAGTGACTAGAAAGCAGCTCTCTCCTTCTCTCACTCTCTCCTGCGTTCTCTCCCGCTAATTTCCATGCTTGCCTCTGCAAAGTCAGCACAAAACAACATGCACACGTATATGCAAGCAAACACACACACACACATACTCACACACACTGAAGCTAACCTTTCATTCCACAAAATGCTGCTGATGTGCTCCTGAGCCCATTAGCCTAACAGTTTCCTCTGAAACTTGGAGAGTAATATTAAATCATGTGATGCATTCCTCTCACACTGCATAAATGAATAAGGACGTTGGGTCAGCCTGGCTGATTGGCTGATTTTTGGTCTTTGATCTACCCAAACTTGGCTATAATTTCACCTAACCCCACCTAGTTACCCCTCACCAACCATAGAGCATTACATCAGCGTTTTGGTTTCTCTTTTTTTTCTAGCCTGGCATATTTTGGGCAGCTTTTTAAAGCCCAGCTTTAGCCTGCTTTACTCCTGGTGTATTTAACCTAAAGCTTTGGCTCACAGTTCAAGTGTTTTTTAAGTATGTGCTGATGGAATGGGCTCTATGACCTATTGATGGACAGCAGAGCAGCGGGCGACTCTGGGCTTTTAGGCGGTGGGGTAAATCCAACACAAGAGGGCTGGGAGGGGAGGTGTGGTGGGGTATTTTTACTCCCCGTTATTTTAAGGCAGCTGCTGCGTGTCCTGGCAGCGGCGGTGCGATTGCTCACGCCTCGCCTCTCTTCCCTCGCACCGAGCCAAAGACAACTAGCTGGGGAGAGATGAGGGCTGGAACGCGCCTATGGTTTCCCCTCAGTGGGAGCACGTCACAGTGCGTCGCTCAAAGTCTGCCCCACACCACGCGCTCAGCTTTTCAAAGCTGACTGGTGGAGCTCAGCCAGGACAGTCTGGCTCGCTCACCACAGTTTGAGTCTGTGAAAGGATATCAGGTCTGATATTTTGAACTGAGCCTGTTTAGCCAAGTGGTCAACAACCCTCATCCCTGAGCTTTGCCTTCCTGGATGCACCAGAACGTCTGAAGGCAGAAATGTAGATGGATGAGGTGGGGTTACAATACAAAGTATAGTATTATGATATTGATACCAAAACAATACTTTGGCCATACTTTGAAAACACATGACATTGTCTTTAATGCCAAACTTTTTTTTGATAGAACAGATATATTTATACTTCTTTACAGTTTAACTAACCTGTCTGTTCTTTTTTTTAAAAAAAAGTATTCTCTGGGGCCCAGAGTGGCTCAGCAGGCTAAGACGCTGACACTATGACCAGAGGATTGCGTGTTTGAATTCCGGTCATGCTGTTTGCAATCAACAGCCGGGGCCCAAGAGAGCAAAAATTGGCAGTGCTCTCTCTGGGTGGGTAGATGGCGCTCTCTCTCTCTATCACTCACACGTTGCAATGTCTGCTGGCTCAGGCGTCTACTGATTGGTCCATTCAGAGCTGGGACCCCTGCGCTTTCCTCCTAGCGCGTTGGCTCCCCAGTGACGGTGTATCAGTGATAGTTTAAAAAGAGGCGGTGGCCGTATCACACGCAGCGGAAGAAGCCTGTGCATGTCTTCACCCTCCTAGAGTCAGGGACATTGCAAAGTGATGAGGAGAGCCCCCTAGTGGATGGGATGGGTTAATTGGCTACTACCTTATTGGGAAAGGGAGAAAATTGGCAAAATAAATAAATGAATTAAATACAAATAAAAAAGTAATCTCAGTAATCATACAGAACCATTTCTTAAAAGTACTGCAATGTTGATACTTTTGGTACTTGCTTCAACTCTAGTCCAGAATAGCAAAGTCCTTGAAGAACAAGGAAGTAACATAGAGGCACTGAGATAATTACACCTGTAAGTGTCTGCAGACGTTTTTGCTAAATGTTTGAGAATGAAGTGTCGGACACGGCGAGTCCAAAGTTAAAAACGTGTGAACTGAAAAGGTTTGAAGTGTGCTTACTTGACTCGCATGACCTGCACTAAAGGAGCTGAATGCATCCAAGATGGCCACGGAAATGCAGTCTGAACACATCAGTATGACCTGCAGGAGCAAAGGCTGAGGAATTGTCAAAAAAAAAAAAAAAAAAAAAAAAAGGAAAACCCGGGAAGCAGCGAGGCCAAATTCTGCCTACATTGACAGGATTATCTTCTTCGGAGAGCATTTTTCAGTCTCTTCCCCTCCAATGAACTGGCCTCCATACAGCAAATTGGTAAACTGATTAGATTGAGATTAGTGCACGCTGATAAGAGATTGGATGGATATACTATTGAGATTAAATGGATAACTAGATCGACTGATAGATGAGTTGGAGCGTTGCATCTCTTCCTCTGGCTCCCTGGTCCCTATTGTAATTAAGGCTTTAAGGTGTGTGCATAATCAAATAAATAAATAATGGTGGAATTATGCGATAATGAATTAATACATTACAAGGAGAGAATAAATAAGCTCCAGCTAATTGCACGAGATGACTCTTTTTCATTAGCTTTTTTTGAGAGGAAATCTCATTATATGCATCACAAACTATAATCCTCCTTTAGAAATATGTAAATTTGCAAAGAGTGGAAAAAATAAAGCACATGTAGAAGCTGAGATGCTTCAGAATAGCATTTTGTCATGTTCATATTTTGCTCTCTCGCCACCTTATTTGTCTGAGACGTGACAGAAATTCTCCATGCTCCTCCATGAGCTTTGGCAAATTTCACTGCACAATAGAGCAATATGGAAGCCACTACTTCAGACTGTAGATTTCCTCTGACTCTGCTTATTTAATTTGCAGCTAGTAGAGCAGGAGTACTCAGGCCTGGATCTGTAGATCTACCACCCTGGAGAGATCAGATCCAGCATGCCTTCTTTACAGCATCACAAGTGGTTCTTCTATAACTTCTGTTTGTAGTCTAAGATTGGAGATAAATGCTACATGACCAGTTAGGGGACCCCTGTAGTAGTGCTTTCTAAGCATATAATGACCCCTCATTGTCCAAAATGTCCTCTACCCTGATAACTATGCCCTGTCCATCAAGGAAAATGTTTTGCAGCTGAGAGTTTGAATGCTAGATGATCGTAAGCCTCTAAAAATCACCGTTTACTCTTATGTGTACATTTTCCCACATCATTTCCTCGATTAAATGTGCTCTGAACTCCTGTAATGGAAATGCGGGAGAGCAGTGATGAAGGTTTTAATTATGACAAAAATGGGCTTGTCTGCTCATTTGGCATGAGCTCCAGTGTACAGTGTTTTCTGTATGGTTGTCAGAGCGCATATAGATACTGGGCCATATACTCGCGCAAATAAACAAATATTAATTGTTAGCCAGATAAACACATCTATAGTAATTACATCAGAGAACAGAGATGGGGCCTGATCATGTTGTGCATAATTACTGTGGAGAAATAACGCATGTCTATTAAGCCTCATTATGGACCTTCCATGGCTAGCAATCCAATTACTACTAGTTTGTATATCACTGTAGATAGGCGGATCTGAAGCCTGGAGCTGCTTCAGTGGCATAATGCACTCATAAAAGTCAAGGTTCCTCAGTGTTTCTTGGCTTAGATGTACGGTAGGAAAAAGCTTTATTTTAAGGTTATTCAGATTCACACATCTCACTGAAAGGCTCTATAGGTATGGCGCTGCTCCAGTGAGCCCTCTTTTACACTCTTGGTTGAGTTCTAGCTGTTCTCAACTGTTCTGAAATCTGATGCACTGTTGAGACGGTACCCAGGGGTAGACATGGTAATCAGGCTGAGTTTTGGATGTGAGCTCAGGTGGGATGATCCTGGGGGTTTTTGGTTGATGATTGCCGTGTTGTCAGGGCTGCTGGATTATTTTACTGGAGGACAGTAGCCACAGAGACTCTTGCCCCAGTGTGATGGGGGCATTAACAGAACAGCTTGAAGGTGGTTCCTGTTGGTAAAGAGTATGTGTAATCATCTGTAAGGAGAGAGGTTCAGGGTGACCTCCACTCAATTGCTGCTCTCTGTGTCAGCCCAAGCAAGCCCTGCCACAGCAGAGTAAACGAGAAGAAAGATTTATCCAGATCAAATTGCAGAACTTTCTTTCTTTTTTTAATTAAGAACGAGCAAAAGAGGGTTTTTTGTAAAGAAAAAGATAGAAACAACCACCCGTTTTTTCCTATTAAGGAGAAATGTCAAGCGCGGTGTTGGCGCGATAGTCTAAGCGTGTCCCTTTGTTGTTCCCCCTGACATTGCAGGCTAATTTTTCATGGTTATTTGAACTGGAAAATGAAAGAGAGGTTTGCGATTATTTCCTATAAATGACAACACAATCGCATTACGCTTCAATACAAACAGGGAGAGGATATTGCCTTTTCATATTTCATGTGAAAGTAATGGATGGGTTATGCAAAGAGGGCTAGAAAGAATAGACAGAATGCAGAAAGAGAGCAGCGACTGTTTGATTTGTATTAGAAAGTTCCCCGAGAACGAGTCGGCCTTCTTTTTTTTTCTTCTTTTTTTTCAATAACTGGTGGTAGTGGTGAAGATGCTTTAGAGTGCCTGCACAATGTAATCATTGGATTTCCGTAGTGGATTGCTATTAGCGGCAGCCAGGGGTGGAACTGTAATGATGGGCTGCATGTGTGCAGGAGGAAGCTTTTCAGGGAGGCCACTTTGCCACGCTGTGCACGGTGGCCACTTTTCTGCTTTTGCTCTCATACAGCATCATGTCTGGACACTGGCTGAGTCTCGCTCTTTTTTCTGTGTTGCTTTTTAGGCTGTATAGGACATTCTGAGAAGAACAGATAGAACCTACCTTGTCAGGAGGAGCACAATTGTCCTACTAGTGCAAGGTCCTTTCTACAAAAGCTGTAGTTTTAACAATGAAGGTTTTCTACAAGGTCAAAGGTTGAATGAACAGGTTGCTGGGACAGAAGGTCAGCGGTGTCCAGTCTTATCTACAAAGGTTACAAATTCTCGTCCCAAACAAACAACCTGACTTGACTTGTTTTATCAGTAGGCCTCCATCTTTAAGCAGTCGATCATGTGTTCCTGCCAACTGGAACAAACCCTACAAGTTCACATCTTATTCCACCTCACTTCCCACAGACTGTCAGATAACTTTTGAATAATTCTAATAAAACAGAGCTGAAGTGGCCAGAGTTTAGCTGATCTGTATTCAGCTAGATTTCTCATATCACAGCCTTATCTGCTGTACTGTATATACCACTTTTTTACACGTGTGTGAACATTTCTTAATGACTTGACCTCTAGGAATGATTTAAAACACTGTAAAGGTACTATATACAGTACTTTGTATTCTACAATTACAGACTGTAGTCAAGGTGAGTCAAATTTATTTATAAGCCTTTTTTACAACTGATGTCACAAAGCAGCTTTACAGGGTTGGTAATAACAAAACACCAGATCCCCAGTGAGCAAGCCAACGGTGACAATGACAAGGAAAAACTCCCTCAGAGATCCATCCTCCATCCTCCTCTGGTCAACTACTTATAAGGCTGTAGTCCACCTGTTTCTCTGTAACACATAAGGACCACTACAGAGCAGATATTATTTGCTTGGCTCATTCTCAGCAATCCAATGTGACATTGATGTGGTGGTGGCATGTCAGTTTTTAAATACGGTGTCCACTCACTGTCCACTGTGTTAGACACACCTACCTCATTGATGTAAAGTCAGAGACAGTAGCTCATAACAGAGTTTGTGTTGTTCATCTTCTCATCCTTCATCAGGGGCCACATGATGCTGTTGGCTGGTTGGTGGACTGTCTGACACCGAGGTCTTTAAAACAGCAGTTTTGCTCTTTCTGATCTACTCATGCCAGCATGACACACATTAACACACCGCCACCACCTCAGAGTCACTGCAATGCTAAGAATGATCCCCCACCAAAACAATATCTGGTCTGTGGTGGTCCTACAAGGGTCCTGACCTGTTGAAACTGATGAACTACAGTCTGTAATTGTAAAGCTCCAAAGCACAACTATACAGTGAACAATGAATGTGTGGTTTTAATGTAACGGCTGATATATGTATATATGATACATATGGGAGCACATTTCCCAACAAAAATAAACAGATATATGGAGTTGTCTTGAGTGTGTAGCCCACCCACCCCCCTACCCCCAAATCGCTTACACACAGGGATGCTGGGATGCTGTGCACTCCCTGGTTTGAGCGAACATCAGTGCGCAAACACATCAATATCAGCTCTTTTCTTAGATTCCTTAAAATGAAATTGATTAACCAATCTGATATTCATAACCCCTGGAAATTCTGTTTTATCTGCCGGTATGCTCTCATAAACAAGCGGGCAGCAGGGTGGGGGCATTGCTGGCCGAACGAATATTGGGCACAGGCAGGGTCAACGCCATGGGGAGGGCAGCCTCTTGTATGTTTGTGCTCATTTTGCAGCGTAGGGACCTGGTTTGAGTTGGCCCCCCGGGACCTGTGAGCTGTAGCGCTCACACACCCACACACCCACACACACACACACACTCATACACACTACATACATTCAGCCATGGCCACATTGATTTTCTGAGCTAACACCTCCAGTGAGCGGTCCACGGCCAGATGGATGCACTACAAAGATATGCAAATGCCTACACTCAATAAATCGACGGGTGGGGGATCTTTTTCAGACGGCCCACTGTACGGGTCTGCACCGTCCGAAGAGAAATGTAAACAGATAAGGAGCCGTTAATGGACAGGCTCGGCCTTACACATGCATACCTGCCTCACTTTTAAGAAGTCCAACTTTTACTTGTAGTTATCAGTCAGAACTGCACATCAATGGAGGTCACTCAGGCAGAGATGCAGAGTGTTTTCTCCAAGATATGGATTCTCAGACAGGCAAAATACATTATATTTCCAAATGCTTGTGGAGACACCCTTTCTAATGAATGCATTCAGCTACTTTAAGTTGCACCCATTGCTGACACACTGCTTGTCTAGTCCCTGTAGAGAAGTACTGCCAACAGAATAGGACTCTCTGGAGCAGATCAGTGATTGGCACCATGTCTAATGCCAGGTGTGGGCTAGAGGGGCATAAGGCACGCCAGCATTAAACTGTGGAGCAGTGGAACTGTGTTCTGTGCTCCGTCCAGTACTTTTGGGATAAGTTGGGGATGTTTTGAGATCCTGATCTCACTAACACTTTTGTCTCGAATACAATCAAATCCTCACAGCAGTGCTCCGAGATCTAATAGAAAGGCTTCCCTGGACACTCCAAAAGCAGGATAAACTGATGTCAGAAGAAATAAAGAATGAGCAGCTTAGATATGGTTATGTCCCTAGTGGTCTGTACATGACAGATTGTCATATCTCTATTGTATGTGCATGCATGTGAAAGGTCACACAATTAAGACAGATTGAGTGAGATTCTGTGTTATTATAATCAAGCTAATGTTTGCTTTTCCATCCACACTTCCTTTAGCTAGTGATGTAGTCCAGCATTCTGTATGTTCAGTGTCAATTCTAACTTAAATGCAGTTAAACAGGACTCTTATTAAAAGTGATGAAAACGGCTATGGAGGAATACGTTTGTGGGCGGAGTCATTTGGAAGCGCTTTAATGTTATTTATGTTGACAAATACCGGTGAGATTCTGTCATTGTACATTTAATATAAGCACGAGTGTGCCGGCAGGGTGGATGCAAACATGCGCACGTGTGAAGATGGTGTACCTGCTGATTAAAGGCGTGTGTGTCCGAAGCCAAACACGGTAGAAATGAGCTATAAACAAGCTGTGACAGTTTCAGGTTAGGTCAATTTTATGGGCTTTTTTTTTTTAAACCAAATGAAAAATCAATACATTTTCCCTCAGATTTTACATATTCAGAGCTCCCGACTCTCATAGGGGGGTGTTGGGATGGGGAGAGAGGAGTTGTGATGGTGTTGGTAGTGGTGGTGGGGGGGTGAGGGGGTTGAAGCTCACTCAGCTGTCACAACTGTACCATCGCATTTTCCAAGCCACTGGTGAATATTTCAGACTTGATGTGATTGCCCTTCATGACAACGGTGATGCTTTCCCCCTCCACCCTCCCCTCTTACTTCTCCTTTTATCCTCCCTTTCCTCAACCACCCACCCCCCCTTTACTTAATATCTCGAAAGAGATGAAGCCAGTGATGTGTATGAGAGATAGAGAGAGAGGGAGAAAAAGAGGGGTGAGTCTCAAAGACAGAAATCACCCTGTGCTTTATTTACCAGGTAAATTTTACAGCATATAATGGCTCAGAATGGGAAGATGATGCTGTGAGAGCGGTTCTTTATGGGAAGGCTTGGTCCATATGGCCTGGCTCCTTTGTGCAAGGACATGTCCTCCAGGCATGAGAGCGCAGTACAGACCAGGACAGCGAAAAGCACAGCCGCTAATGTGTGTGTTGTGTTTGGAAGGCTGCTGGCAAAACATAACTTAATGGCTCTTGTGTGTTTATGTATGTATCCATGTATGTGTGTAATGTCTGAGGCAGTGGAGTCCTGACACTAGCCTACCTTCCTGTAGTCACCAATATAGCCACTTATAACTTTGGTAATGACAGTCATTTGTTATGATTTATGCATTTGGGGGAGCTTTAGGTGAAATCCTACCAACAGTGGCCTCCAAAGTCCTGATCATCTGTAACCACTGTGGCTCCACCTCACAACCTACAGGCTGGAAGCCAGAGCACAGGACACCTTCAGAGGTCTGGTCCATAACTTGATGGGTCGGAGCAGTTTTGTTTTGGTGGCACATGGAGCATATATATACATATATATATATATATACACTGTATACTGTCATATATTTTTTATCATCATCATTCTACATTAAGTGGAGGGAGGGTTAGAAAGGCACAGACATGCCACGTAATTGACATTTTTTAAATGTTGATAATGTTTGCACATTCATTTACTGAAACTCCGAATTAATATTTGAATAATTTGAGATTCTGGATTTTTATAAGCTGTGATAAGCAATAAAAATAACAAAAAATAACAAAATAAGCTTGAAATATGTCACTTTACATGAAATAGATAGATAGATAGATAGATAGATAGATAGATAGATAGATAGATAGATAATACTTTAAAGATACTATCTATCTATTTCATGTAAAGTGACATATTTCAAGCTTATTTTGTTATTTTTTGTTATTTTTATTGCTGATCACATTATAAAAATCCAGAATCTCAAATTATTCAAATATTAATTTGGAGTTTCAGTAAATTAATGTGCAAACATTATCAACATTTAAAAAATGTCACAATGAAATATATGACATTTCACCTTTTTAAATTAAATTATAAACAACAATGAATTTGTTTTGCCATATTCTAATTGTTTGAGATGCACTAATAAGCTGTATGGACAGTGTATTGGGACGTGACCCCAAACGTTTGAGTGGTAGTGTATATAGGTTTAGAATATGGTAGTCATGAGTTAGCAGTGTGATTGTGTGTGGTTGAAGCAGATGCTGCAGAGATGGTTATTTGTGATGTAGCCGATCCAGTTGATAGCATCTTTAGAAAGGTGGACATTGTAAATGATAACAGAATAAGTTATTGTTTCATGTCAGTTTCATTTTCCACAAAATGTTCCCAAAACAGTAAAGAGCAGATGGTTCTTTCAAATACTGAAAAGAAGAAGAATCAAACATCAAGGTCACAGACGTCTGATGTAACAGTGACAGTACATTGAGAACTACTTTTCCCATACTGGAGGATTATTATTTTTACACATTAAGCGATGTGTAAAATGAATGGAGCAATAGAAATTTTGTAAAGCAGCCTATTGCATTATTTTTCATTCTGTGTTAATAGACGTTAAGCTGAATGTCTCGCTCTCCCTATGTGAGGCATTTCTTCTCTCTTGGTAGAAGAATGAAGAGCACTAATTCAATCTGAGGTGACCACTGAAATGGCCAGTGACTTTGAAAGGCTTGGAGGATCAAATTAAGTGTTGCACTGGATCGAGGTGGGGGGGTTGTTGGCGGTTTCTGGAGGACGGGGTTGGTGAACATGGGGGTAACTGGGGAGGGAGTGCCTCTCGGCGTGAGCGTTCCCTGCTGTTTGTGATTAACTTGCTGTTTAAAGTTTTTTTAGTTATTAGCATCCTACCCCCTCCGTCCACCTCTCTGTCCCTTTCGCTTTCCCTCCTCCTCCTCTACGCGCCTCCTGCCTCCTCCTCCTTCTTCTCCTCCTCCTCCCCTTGCTGCCCACAGCCCTGTGGAGACACAAAGTATTCATTCACATTTAGATGCAGGGGTCACGCTAGGGCCAGCGAGGAGCGAGCCGCATGGCTACTGCGAGCCGGCTCGGAAATCCAGCACACACTGCAGCTCTCAGGACCAGAAAGGTAGTCTTCTTTACTTGCTCCGTCTCAGAGGTGTGTGTGTGTATGTGTGTGTGTAGATGAGAGAAGGTGGAAGTGCTGTAGAGACAGAAACGTGAAGCTGGGATGGTTGTAGGGGTGTGTGTGTGTGTGAGAGAGAGAGAGAGAGAGAGAGACGCAATGGGAGGGGTTTGTGTGTGTGTGTGTGTGTGTTGTTAGGCAGTGTGGTCAGCATGTGGAGTGTGTTGTTGCTCTGTGACGTTGAAGTCTCTAAGCGTGACTCATGCGCTGTGTTTATGGTGGCAGAGGGCTTTACCCAATATGCTCCACATTGCTCAGTGCATGAACTCTATTCACCTCCATTTACAAGCAGCTCTGGAGCACTGCAGACCTGTTTAGCAGGCAGATTATTTACATATGTTTCTCAACCCGTGGTTGTACTTTTTGTTTGTTTCCTCTGCTATTTTTTTACTGAGGCTACAATTATTTAAAAAGGGGGAAACTTTTTTGGAGTGATGTAGACAAAGCATATAAACACTGACCAAAATGTCCATTTTTTATTTTTTGTTTTATGCATAACCTGAGCTCAGCAGATGTCCTACACAGTATGTGAATTTCATGATGATAGGACCAAGAGAAGTGGTGCCAAACTGCTTTGAATGAAAAGTCTTTACATTCACTTGTATTGAACGTTTGGCCGGGCTCCTGTGAAATGACTGTTTTGGAGATATTTTGCACATTTGGTTCATCAGAGAAGCTCAGAGCAGACATTAAGACTGTGAGTGCAAAGTCTTGTTGAACCATGTAACTGAACGTTGAAGAACAGTGAGTGTTGTGCAGTACTGGAGTTTTGGTGCTTTGGGCTGTCTTGTCCAGGCTCTGCTGGACGTCTGCTGGACCTGCTGGTGTTGTCCAGGACTGTAGTGATAGTGTTGTTTTGTGTGTTTTGGTTTTGAGGGAGGTCTTATGCTGTGTGTGTGTGTGTGTGCGTGTGTGTGTGTGTGTGTTTTGAGGGGGGGTCGGTCATGCGGCTGGGGCACCGGGGTGCTGATATGAAGAGCGGCCAAATGCATGAAATCCCCCAGCATGGGGGCCTGTGCTCCCATTGTCCCACGGACCCCTTCTGTCACTTTCATTTTCCACCGGCCGCTCCAGAGTCAGGCCAGCTTTGATATGAGGGAAAGGGGTGCAGGAGCGGATTGGGTGGGGGGAGCAGTTGCAGGTTTGAAAAGAGGGGAATCTTTTTTCTCCCAAAAAAGGGAGAAGAAGAAAAAAAAGGTAGAAGTAAACGAGAGATCGAGTCCATGAGGTGTGAAATACGATTGCTTTTTTATCCGACAGCGCGGCCTTAAAGAAAAAGGAAGCTGTCCGGAGCGGGACACGGGGAAAAAGCGGGAGAAAGAAGGGTTAAATAAAAAGGAAGGACAGAGAAAGTGGTTGGGGGTGGTCAAGCTCCACAGATTTACAGTGCAGTGCGCAGTGACACCTGGTTCAAACGATAATAATCCTAATGAGAGGAACTGAAGGGATGCACGTAGCCCCAGAAAGCTGGACTTGAGCTCCACGCTGGGCTAGAAGAGCTGGAGAAACAGAAGGGATGAGGATGGCCAGGCCACTCAACACTGTGACACTTTGCAGGTATGCTTCTTGTTCCCTGTGTGCACGGTTCTGGAGGCTTTTAATGAATCTCCAGTAGACGCAGACGATGAGTTCTTGCTTGAAAAGACACACTTGGTTGTTGAGTTGAGCTGGCGAGGGCTGGAAGGAGCGGAGCAGTGGGTAGCATGTATTATTTATTTGGCGGTTTGTGCCTGTCAGTGTGATTAGTATGTGTGTAATCACTGTTCTTCTGGGGAAAAGGCTGAAGGCTGCTGGGCCTCATCTGAAGGTAATCGCACTGTCTTCTGAGCCTCATCTCCAGCAGCTCACTTCCTGCCTAGCATCTGCTTTTGTCATCTCCACATATTTCTCTTGCTTTTTTTTTCTCTCTCTCTCTCTCTTCCCCAGCCATGTACTGTATCTGTCTGTGCCTTTCTAACCCTCCCTCCATCCATTACGTGTGTTTTGCTTCTTCCCAGCTTGTATAGGGTGACACCTATAGGTCTGCCTGAGCCTCTGCACCCTCCAGAAGATAATGGATAGTGGAGGAGAGACTGTATGTGTATGTGAGGGTGAGAATTGTTCCTGCTCCTCATGCTGACCAGGTTTCCTGGTCTACACGGGATTCAGAATATTTACGTGCTAAATTTATATCACAGTCTATTGAAACTCTGGGGTAATTTTTTTCCTTGTCATACAGCCCAGCTTTGGATTTTCTGCTGCTGCTGCTGGGTTTATTCAACTCGCATGATTAGATTAAAGCTAAAAGTTTAATATCGTTGCATGAGGAGGGTTAATGAGGATGATTAATTAGAAAAGCTAACCTTCGGGCTGTTGTCCTTTTTCTTCCCAGGATTTGGGTATAGAGAGTGACCCGCTTGCCATAGCTCGGAGTGTTTTCTCCCAATCTATTTCCAGTCCTAATCTGCGGCCGCACGTGGGCGCGTCCCTCCGTTACTCTAAGGCCACTTGTGACCTTTCATTAATTATGGCTGGCCCGAGTTTAATCATTGTGTAGTACGGTGGCAGATGAGATGAGGGATAGGCACAGCCATTTGCCACTTAAAGATGTAGTGCGCGGCTGGAATTAAATGTCTACATTTCTGCATATATTATGGGGGTTCGGCGGGCGAGGTGCGGCGGGAGAGTGTCATATATCTTGATTAAAAAACTAAATGAAGAAGTGGTGTGGAGGGCTGGGGGAGGGAGAGGAAGAGTACAGAGACAGAGAGAGGCCCGGTAGAGACTGGTCTGGGGAACGTTAAGGTGACAGCTGTTGTGGTCAGCTTCTAATGGACTCGGATATTGTGGGATACGGAACAATTCTGCATTGTGTTCAAAGCCATTTTTGATCACTGCTATTGGTCTGTTTGTCACAGCTTAGGTTTTCCTATTACACCAGCCGTAAGTGGATGCCAGGCTCCTGCAGAGAGACAGACGAGTGTGCATGGCTGTGTGGAAAGGTAGGAATTAAAGACGCAGCAGATCGTCCAGAGGTGCAAAACGCGCTGGAGGATTATTGTGTAATCTGGGTGCTTCTCCTTCTGTAGCGTATGCTAATTCTGCACCCAGCTGAGGTGGATTTCTGCAGGCGCTAGTTAGCTGGGATTTGTGCCGAAACCTAGCCCCCGGTTCCGTGGCTTAGACCCACCTCGCCGGCCGAGGACGGTCAGTGTGGAGCGGAAATAACCAGTTGCCTTGGAAACATAATAGAAACATGCACATTTATGAAAGAATAAAAGCCATATATATAGCATAAGCTATTGGGATCTGGGGAACGCTTAAATGGGCGCTTTTACTGGAGAGCCAGTCATTCCACTTAAATGCCTTCGTTTAAACGCAGGATCAGTCCGCCCCGAGCAATAAGGCCTAACAGCGTAATCCATACGAGCATCGTTTGCTGAGCTTGAAGGTGCTTCTTCCACACAGAACATGAGAGGAGCCTGAGTATTGAACCTGACTTTGCTACCGTTGGCTATTGAATCACTTTGTTTTAGAACAACACGAATCGACAAATAACGAGTGGGCAGTGGCGTTTATGGAACGCTGTGGATCAGTTTAACAATCCGGTACTGTAAAGGCATGTACACAGTAACACTCACGAGCATGTTTCACACTTGTGCTAGAAAACGAAGGATGGTCTCGTTAACATTGAGGAAGAGATGCAGTGTGGAGAGCGAAGCACAAGCTCACAACCTTGTAGCCTGAGGATGGCTCACTCTTTGTTGTAGCATTAGTCTTATCATCTTTAATTACTCTTTTCGCCTAGAAGAAATGCTCCAGTTTAAAAACCACACTGATTGTGAGCTGTGGGAAACGATTGCCCCAGTCATGTTCTCTTGGTGCATTTGTAATTTAGTCAGCTGAATAAAACGGTTAGCACGTGTTTATGGACATCCAGACAACGGCAAAACTCAATCAGTTTCTTGGAGTGATACCACACCAGTTCTGGTCCTCAAGATCTACCACCCTGCATCGTTTAACTTGAATTAAACACACATGAAGGCAACTTTTCCCAATCGTCTGAATGTCAGACTAGAATGAAGGTGCTAGATCTTTACGACCAGACTAGGAGAACCGTTTTGGGTATTCCGTTCATTGAGTTCTCAATGAAACAACACATTTCTTTAAAAAACAGTGTGATTCTTCTGGACCGTTGCTCCAAAGAACCCTTTTTTGGCACCTTTATTTTAAAATGTGCAAGTGTGGGACATTACTTTCATGGAAATATTGGAAAAGGTTGATGTAGTAGCTACCCACTGTGAGAGAACTGAGCGCCAGAACATTTACGAAATACACCGTTCCTTGTTCGTGGAAGAAAAAAAGAGGTGTGTTTGCAGATGAATGGGGGTCGCTTTGTGAGTTGTAGAAGCCATATCCAGATGAAGCATGGGAGGATAAAGTTTAATGGCTTTATATGGTGGCTGTTGGAGCTGAGGCTTGGGATTCAGGTCGCTAAGTGGCTGGAACATTATTGGATGGTAAAAACTGTTTTAAGTTTTGGAGGGTTTGAGTGCAGCGCTGATCTCACACAGCCTTTGTGCCGGCCTGCGCTAACCACAGGGGATGAATATTTGAACAGGAGATTTCAGTAGCTGTTGTTGCCCTGTCGATATATCAATAGCCCACCTGATAGAGTGGAGAGAGCAGGGGGGCGTTTTCAAAAGAACATTTTAAGTACATTTGCTGAGAATTAGCTGACTTGTGTAATAACTGATAAGGTGTATTGACTGGGCCAGACTTTAGTGTTGTCCAATCAATGGTGCTAGTGTGCTCGCAACACTACTTTTAAACAAACACAGCCCAGGAAAGGGGGCGCTGCAGGGGCACGGGGGAGGTATAAAGAAAGATTGATGCCCATTTTATTATCTGTTTTTCAGCATCTTCTCTCTTACTTACACATGGCATTATCGGAGATCCATTGTTGGGAGTTTGCTGCTTTTAAATGGCCTGATATATTGAACAGAGGGCTTTTAAGATGGTTACAGGGGATTTCTGCATCTGACTTTGCAGAATAGAATGAATTGTGGGCTCAGTTTTAAATATTTATGATTTATATATATAAATGTGTGTGTGCATGTGTGTGGGTGTGTATGGCATTACCTTGGGTTTTAGAAATGAACTGAGCCCAGTATTGCAGTATTGGTGAGGAGCCCAGTAGACAGCAGCTTGGGACTGCAATTACGATTGTGGCAAGAGGTACTAAAGAGAGAGAGAGGGAGAGATAGAAACCCTCCTCTGTTGAAACTCTCTCTCTCCTTCTCTCTCTCTCTCTCTGTTACTTTTCCTGTCTGCATACTTGGGACCGCTTTGGAAAATGTGTGTATGTCTCTACCACATGTGTGCGGTTTTTCAGCAGTTTTATGTACGTATTAAACAGAGGAAGCCATAAAGATATTTGTGTCATGGTCCTGCATAAATGAAGAATTATATGCCTGGAGTTGAGGGTCATTGAAGAAAAAAAAGAAAGAGCAGTAAAAATGATGACCATAACAATGAGTGTTAAAAAACAACAAAAATAATCATCTTATCTCAATACATTTTATTTCCATTTAGTATTTACTAATCAAAAAATCATCGCAGTCAAATTATATGACACTGTGTAATAATCAAAGGCAATTAAAAGCCTGTGTGTTAATTATGCAGTGTGGGAGGGGACAGAGCAGATCCCGCCCTCTTTGTCTTGTAAATGCAGTGCTGGCCAAGTGTAACGCCTGCGTGCTCCTATAGAAAAAAAACGACGCCGTCCCTTTAAGTGCTTCCACCAATTCTGATGGAGTGCTGATTTACATATCCCCATCCTCTCCTCCCCCTTCAGGAGAGCTGAGTGAGGATGTGGAGGCTGCCAGCGAGACCACCACAGACCAGGAGGACCAAACCAAAGACAGAGAGAGTGGGGGGGAGAAGGAGCTCACCAAAGGCACAGGTAAGGCCTGGTATTCCAGCTCAGTCTGAAGGGGGAGGTGGGGTTGGAGGGGGGTGGGGGTGGGGGTGGGTCATATAGGAGGGGGCGGGGAAGGGGGAGTGGTTAAGGTGTTTATTTCTCCAGAGCCAGGAACCATTTCTATTCCCAGCCTGTGCTTCTGCTTAACTAATTACACCTTTTTACCAGCAAGTATTTCAAAGCTCTTTAACTAAAAGTGCCTGTGATTTTTTTTTCCCCAAATCCAACTTTCATTTAATAGGTTTTTGAGTTTTTTTCACACTCTGGAGGATTTTAAGTGCTGGAATTCCCTGATAAATTAGCCCTGATTTGGTTAATCTGGTCAAGTGACAAAAAAGCACGCAAGCTTGATGTCTACAGGGCCTGTGGGCAGAGTTACAGCACTGCCATGTGTCTTAGCACATGTGACCATGCCCACACACACACACACACACACTCACTGAAGAATGCTATCAGATAGGGCTATTTTTCAGGCAGGAGGAGGGAGGGGAGTGAGGAAGGGCTGGCAGGTGCAGGTGTCAGGTTGCAGGTTGCGTGGGGAGGTGTGGTTACAGGGTAAAGGGGCGAGTCAGGCAGTAAATCTGTTTTTGACCTGTTTGTGATGGTGGAGCTTTAGGGAGGTCTGGGGTTTGAGCAGGGCCACACGGGCTGCTCTGTACTCGAGCCTGAGGCCTGGGTATTGGCATGGGCCTCGGTCTGAGCCTGGGTCTGAGCCTTAGCTACAAGAAAGGACTAGTGGAGGCTCAGATTTGGTTTGCTTTCATTCTGCTGATGTGTGCTGATGAACTTGAGGGCATGTGGTCCATGACCCGTGAGGCCTACTGTACCAGTCTGTGAACTGGACTGGCAGCAGAATATGATTAATAATATATATTTTCACTGTCTTCTTAACTCTAATGCATGTTAGTGAAATTTTATCATCATGTCATTTTTGGGCTGCTTCTATTGGTCCATTAGGCATTTTCTTTATTTCAGTCTTAGTGTAATTTCAGCTGTTCTAATGTAATAATATGTAATAATGCAGTGATGTTGATGGTTATGAATGAAAAAGCCTTTTACTTCTACACATTTATGATGTTTATCTTTTCTGCAGATGTGTACTATTATACTAGACCAGTGCATATTGTATTATTATTATTATGAAGGCCAGTGGAGGCCAGTAGGTAGTGCAGGCCACAATATTCCCCTCTTCAATGTTATTTTCCATATCTTCAGTTTTATTATAGCTATCAGACATTTTTTGAGTACTTTCATATACCTTTGCCTCGGCTGTGATGCCACCCAGGTGTGGTATATACAAGCTACCTGTGCTGAATTGAAAGCCTCTGTAAGATAGATACACTCATGTAAGTAGGATGGCTTAACTCCCACGGTGGAAAGCTGTTCAGTGAAGAAAGCTCCACATGTGCATGGAGCTGTTTGATTTGTCGAGCCCCGCTAAAGCGCAGACACTGAGGACATGTATCGTACAGAAAGCGAGAAAGCTGCTGTTTTAACTGATCTCCACCCAACAAGCTCCAGAGGACGGCTCCATTCCCTATAATCTGTTCCTACACCAAAGCCTGAGGAACGAAAATAAGAAATGCAACAATGTAGACCTTTTCAGCACGGGCTTCGTTTTTTTTTTTTTTTATTCCAAAAGTACAAAAAGTGCAAAAAAAAGAAAAAAAAAGTTCATTGCCATGTTGGAAGCTAAATCTTTGTAAAAAAAATGTCTTTGATATTCTAACTTTTATTTTAAATGAGGCTGAGTTGTTTGCACGCTTTGAACGGGTGGCACTCGTCCTTTGATGGGGAGGAATAATGATATGCATGCCTGCTCAAAAATGGCTAAAAGTATATTTTAACACATCAAAATAAAGCACTTTAAAAAGCATTAAAATGAGCTGCGCGATTAATAATTCAATCATACCTGTGGTGCCGGGGAAGACGACTCTTCGCATTAGGATCCCTGCGTCTGTTTCTGAAAGGCATGCAATTTGATACAAGAATATTCAATTCCTTTTTCCTCCCCCCTGTCAGTCGCTAATCACCAAATAAGTGTGTTTCTGTGTTTCCACAAAAGAAAGATGTGCTTGCGTATGAAAAATTCACAGGCTTCCCAGCAGCTTATTAGAAACACTTAGTTAAAAATAGCATGTGCATTAGGGAGCCAGGTCTAGGGTGCTGTTTGATGTCTGAAGAAAGGTGGAAAGGGGTAGGAAGAGGGAGGTGAGGTGGTGGTGGTGGTGGTTGGGGGGGGTGGAGGTGAGAAACCTGACTGTGTTGTGATCTCACATACCGGTACTGTTTAATGGAAGGAGTCTATTTTTCTCCTCTTGCTTTTTTTCTATTTATAGCTTGTTTTTTATGATTGACGGACAGCGAAAAGCATTGAGAAAAGGCTTCTTTACCCCCCCCCTCCACCCGGGCCGGTGCATTGAGAACAGGAAGAGCTGGGGAATGCGTCCGGTAAACAGAGGCGCTCTTGTTTTGGCTGGAGCCGTGTCTGAGAATGTGCCGGGGCAGAAAAGTGTGCTCGGACTGTCGGGCTAACCTGTTATTTAGAGCTGATTTTTGAGCCGCTGTGTCTGAGGCACACTGTCATTAAGGTCTGTCATTAAGATTATTGAAGTTTTTTCCTCTCCCTCTTTGTGTCGTGCAACAAAAAAAAACACAACAGTGCCCGCAAACCTGGCTGTTGAAACACGCGGCTGCTTTGCAAATGACAGTCGCTGTCAGGTAGAGAGCATTAGCATTAGGTGGGGGGGGGGCGTAACGGGGAAGAGAAAAGAAAAGCAACGTCTTCCTATTTAAAGCTACTGTCAATCTGATAGCTCTCTTTTTATCTGACAGTGCTCCTCACAATTCATTAAAGGCATTTAGAAAGACATGAGAGAGCCTGTGTAGAATGTGCATGTGTTAAGCGTGTCATCTGCTAAGAGACTGCGTTTGTTTGTCTTCAAACACGCCTGACGCTTTGGAACACATGCGAGGAGAGGCAAGAGAAGGAGAGGAAAAAAGGCAGAGAAGGGGCTTTGTAATTATTTACTGTTAAGAGAGCCAGACAGACAGACAGACGGAAGGAAAGACACTTAGATTAGCTTCAGCGTTGAAATCATTACTTATTTAAGCTATAAATACAGTCTTGGCAGATGTTTGCAATTTAGCCACCTTCCAAGGGTAGCGTCCAGTGCTAGAGATGAAATATTTATAAGAAAAGGCCAGGCCTGAAGCCTGCCCACCCCAACACTGTGCTCACCCAGCAGGCACAGCATTAGGAAAATGGACAGTCCTGCTTTTATTTAACCCCTGTGTTGTGTTAAGGGTCATAAATAAGCCACAACTATGTTTGCCAATAAAGAAAACTTGATAACTTTTCAGAACTATTTTCTGCACATTTCTGCTAAAAAATCCATTTTACATCTTAATCAATAATAATAATAATAATAATAATAATAATAATAAACCTTTATTTTAGTAAAGAAACAGCTCTAGCAGACCTGCTGTAATATAAATAAGCACTGTCCACTGATTCAGTGCATCTTTCTGCACTGTTAAAGAGTAAAAACCCAGATATTCACAAAGTTTATAATGAATAACAAACTGTGTCTTCATGCAAAACAGATCTGGAGTTTAAAATTGCTGCTTATTTGAAGCTCTTTAGATCATTTTTAACCCTTAGGACAAGAAGAGCATCCAGAATGTTAAAGACCTCACAAGAGGGCTGCTAACAATACAGCTAAACCTTAAGCTAAGAGAAAGGGAAGAAGGGAGTGAGCGAGGTGGGGCAGAAAAAGAACGATTGTGATTGTTAATACACTTAAGGGCTGGGACGAGCTGCCACAATAAGATTTGACGTGTTTAACATAAATGTATGGAGAGGCCGGCTATTGAGGTGCTTCTATATGGGGGGGGTGGAATTGCGGTCCTCAGCAATTGAGGTTTATGAATAATTCCTCTCCTTTCACCCCCCCTCCTTCCGTCCCTGACTTTCAAATTACAGGAGCTGGAGCGAGGGAGGAAAAATAATATTACAGCACAGGTCATCCGCATTCTGACACTCGCCGCCGCAGCCAGCCAGCCAAATTGGTCCCATCTCTTTTCTCTTATATATTTACTTAAATGTATGAATCCCTGTGATTGGATACACAGGGGACTGTGTGTGTGTGTGTGTGTGTGAGAGAGAGAGAGGATGAGAGGGGGTAGAGAAGGGCAAATCCACATTGGCTGTGAACATTAGCACCCCCTGCATGCAGAGCTCTGGTACTGCATGTTGTGCTTTATCAAATTCACTTCATATCTCCAGTGCCCATCATGAGCTTTTATAGAACTGTTGTAAAGATGTGTGAGATCAAGTAGTAGTGAGTTATAATCACAGTAAATGTACTCACTGTCACTTGACAGTGGCTTTGTAAACTGCTAAGGATCCTGTCAGTTCCTTTATGCTCTTTATTGCACCATTTGGAGCTTAATTTCCATCTGAAACACACTTGTTCTATTGCTGTTTGCTTGAGTATTGTCTAAAAACAAGCTACATTAGCACATGCATACGTTCTTGATGCATCAAATTTGAAATGATATTTGTCTTTGAGTCTATTTGAGCATAAATTGTCTGTGCTCGAGGTTTACAGCTTACATTCCAATGAGAAAACCATGCTGTCAGTGTGTGTGTGTGTGTGTGTGTGTGTCCCCTCCAAAAGTGAACTAGCTTGTGCATACTCATCTGCAGATTAATAACACATCTGCTAATTAATATTGTCCTTTTAATTCCTTCGTTTTAAATTTGGCTTTGTAGTGACTGTGCCTGTAGGCCCTACGTGAACTGTTCTCTTACCAAAGCCATTGGAGGTGGTTCTCTCATTTAATAGAGGCTTATACACCAAGGATAGCACGCAATGATGAGCCTCAATATGGAGTTGCTTTGGCGCCAGGCTTTTGGTTGTAATTTTCTTTATTTGAAATTAATTGATGCAGAGTAATTACCTGAGAAATATGAGGTGAAATGGAATATAGCCCTCTGTCGCTCAGGGCACCGGCGCGGCCTGTAGATTAAAAAGATGAGGAGAGAAAAGAGAGGGAGGGTAGGTGGCGAGTGAGATAGGTCTAATATTCTTTTTCTTTTCTTTTTTTTGTCAGCTAACGTATTAAAAGTGAATGACTGGTAGCGGTGGGGAGTTAAACCTTCTCCTCCATATTAATGGTTAAATTGCCAGGGGACTTAGGGCTAGTCTGGCCTTTGTTGTAAAGAGCAGTGGGACGGAGAGGGGGAGCCATTTTGCCCCGGGAGAGGTATGGAGGGAGAAGCGGAGGAAGAGCACTGGTGATTGAGCGGACAGAACGAATCAAAGTGGCTGGTTTCCACTGATTGCAAGAGCTCAGAGTCCAGCCTGGACAAACAGTAGCAGAAGGGTAGACCCATGATGTTGGCAAGATGTTATTGCTACTGGAAGCTTCCATTCCTTTCTGAGCAGTGGGTGCAAAGGTGGTATGCAACCAGATATAGCAAAGAGGACAGGGGCGGATGTGAATGCCACATGACAAATCAGAACCGTTTTAGTTTCACTACCGTACCACTTATACACTGTGTGGATAAAAGTATTGGAACACCTGCTCATTCGTTTATTCTTCAATCAAGAGTATTAAACAATTTACCATTTTACTTTTGTTGGAGTAACTGTCTCTGCTGTTCAGAGAAGACTTTCTACTAGATTTTGGAGCATTGCTGTGAGGACCAAGAGCATTAGTGAGGTCAAGATGGTGGACCAACCCAGTTCATCTTCAGCTCACCCCAAAAGTACTGGATGGGGCATAGAACACAGTTCCACTGCTCCACAGCTCAAGTCTTGCCAGTTCAGAGATGCTCTAACCCAGCCATCTGGCCATAACCTTTGTGGCTCAGGTCTTCCAACATGCTGTCTATGTGTTCTCCATCCATCTTACATATCCCAGACCTTCACATCCATATTAGGAGATAATCAATGTTATTTACTTCATCTGAGTTGCATTAATGTTGTGGCTGATCAGTATATCAAGGTGCTTTTACAAAATAAGCTACAGTTCAAAAAATCTGACAAAAAGGCCTGTTTGTCCCTTGGCTCCACCCACACTGGATCTGCTGACTTTTCTTCTTTCCTACCCAACATCTAAAGGGAAATTTTCTGTCCTCTTCTTCCTTCGCCCACTCTATTATTCTTATATATTTTTGATTTTTTGCAGCACCTACTTAGCCCACATTCTCAGAATATGGCTTCCCAAGGACATGTGAGTTAGTGACACTTGGGCAGCTGTGCATTCCTGGATAATCTCCAGTAGCACAGGCCGTGTTACGTTAACACCGTGTCGGTTAGTCTTTTATGTTGCAGTCTCTCAGTTCACCCTGCTCTGCTCTCTCCCGAAGCACAACACACTCTTTTAATTGCTACACAGAACTAAGACTCTGTGCTGACAATCCACCCCACAGCCTCTACTCCCCCCCCCACTACCACCATCACTATCCTTTCCTGGCTTGGCTGAGAAATATAGTCCAGCTTCAGGAGGTGCGAGAAGGTGCCAAAGTCCAATTCACTTACGGGACTCGCCAGCACAAAGGGCTCCCGTTTACGGAAAAGGCTCATGAATTAATAATCACCTAATTGACTCTTAAGACTTTCTTTCTTTTCTTTTTTTTATTTTGGCTCAGCTTTTGCGCTGTCAGAGGAAAGTCCTGGCCTTGTTGTTGCTCTCCGAGTAGGTCTAGGTGTGAGGAGAAGCTAGTGTTTAGTGGTGTGGCGAGGATCAGTAGAGCGCGTCATTGAACCATGAAGGATTTGAAGGGCTCTACGGAGCAGGGCCTTTATGCGTAGATGAAGCTATGAAACTCCCACTTTAGCCGCATCTTCAAACATGTATTTGAAATAAAAGCATGTTGTTGTCCAGGGTTCAAATTCCTCATTGTTGATGTTTGTCCACTAAAGGTGTGGACACTGTCTTCTCCACACTTAAAAACATGTCAAAATGAAGGTTCCTCAGTGGTTCTTGGCTTTGTATGCTGACCAGTTTGACTTAAATGGATCTTTAAAGAACCATCAATTCCAAATACTTTGTTGATCTAAAAGTGGTTCTACTGTGGCATCACTTCAAAGAACCCTTTGGGCAGTTCATGTTTGAGAGCTGCTAGCATGTCTTAAGACATTTTATATTGCTGCTGAATCTTAATGGTAACTACTGGAGAACACAAAACACTTCTCAAGTTCATGTAGAGACATTTTAGTCAACTTCAATCAAAAGTCACATTGAAAAAATGGAGATATGGGGATGTGGTTTTGATAAGAGCGACAGTGTGTCCTTTGTACAGTTCCTATCCTTTCAGGCTCTTAAAAAACATGTTTAGCCGTGTCCTGAACCCAGCACACACTCACACCCTCACTCCTATGGGGAATGAAGAGAGAAACCCTTCTGTTAAAAGCTTATGTTCTGGTCATGGTCTTAGTTAATGGATCTGACCTGCTTAGCCATGTTGTTGAGCCAACCCAACTGTGCTGCACAGAATGAAGCAACAATCGCTTCTTTCTCTGTTTATTGATGGTCCTTTTGTTCCAGTGTACTTCATATGATAGTGTTTTTCTTTCTTTTCTGCCTCTTGACAACAGAAAACAGGACACGGTAGCCGAACTTTAGTCATGGTACAGTGGCTTGGGTGTTTTTTTTTTTTTTTTTAAGTGGGCAGTTGATCAGATTTATGGACTTGTAACAGGCTGTTGTGAGGTGAGACCGCGTCTATAGCTGGGCCACCCCTCACCCCTCTTCTACCTGTCCAAAGACTTGAGCAGGCAGCTGCTGGTCCCATGAATCTGTAAAGCCAAACTCCATTAGAAATATGACACATTAACCATATGGTATTGTACTAAAATGTAACTGTCATTAAATCTTGTTTTATATATTTATGGTGTATTTATACTGTTGACATTAAAACCAGTTTACTAATGTGGCTAATTTGCTGTTAGTCATTCAAACCACTGAATCAGAAACTCTGAACTGGTGTCTGGCATCACATTAACGACAAATTAATTTAAGTCCTGTAAGTTGTGAGGTGGAGCCACCACAGATCAAACTTGCTGTTCCAGCACATCTCATAGATGTTCAGATAGAGATCGGGAATTTTGGAGGAAATGGAACCTGGGAGATGCTCCAGCATTGTCTAGCATCTTTGAGAATCAAGTGTTCCTCAGAACTCTTAACTCAGTGTTAATGTTATGGCTGATTGGTGTATATGTAGTCATATCATAATATGATGACCTCCTTGTATATACACTCATTGTCCATTTGACACTCCTTTCTCCCTGTTCTTCAGTGATCAGGACCACCACAGAGCAGGTGTTATTTGCGTGATGGATCATTCTCAGCACTGCAGTGACACTGATGTGGTGGTGGTGTGTTGCACTGGTATAAGTAAATCAGGCCCAGCAGAGCTGCTGCAGATTTTAAACACTGTGTCCACTCTATTAGACACACATTAGACAGCAGCTCAATCTCAACAGTTTGGTTGGTCCAGTTGGTCCTCTAGTTCTTCATTGGTACTCACAGGACACTGTTGCCTGGTTGGTGCACTATTTACACTACAGCATTGACATTGAGGTGCTTAAAAACATCAGCAGCTCTGCTGTGATCTGAGTCTGATTCACTCACAACAGTGCTACACACACTAACACACCACCACCACATCTGTGTCACTGCAGTGCTAAGAAAGATCCACCAATAATAGCTGCTCTGTGAGGGTTCTGACCACTGAAGAACAGGAGAAAGAAGGTTAATAAAGTATACAGAGACTACAGTCTGTAACTGTAGAACTACAAAGTGCTCCTGTATGATCAGTGGAGCTGATTAAATGGACAATGAGTGAGGAAGTGGTCATAATATGCTGATAGGACTGTATTTATGAATATATGCATGTGTCTGTGTATAGTATATACACTCTTTTAGCTTTTTATATACTAGTGTAGCTTATTCAGCATATCATCACTGTCATATTGAACTTCATAACCTCTTTTTTCACCATTTGAAAATGCCAGCTGGTGAACATTTGATGATGAATGGAGTTGGTCTAAAATGAATAAAATTGTGTTATATTAACATATTTTAATGTTAAGACAGAAACTTTTTTTTGCTTTGCCTTGAAAAGTTATTCATTCAGACGTGCAAAGTCATGTTGCCACAGTGGCTATTTGCATATTGGCCCTATTGGCCATTCTAGGCCTTTTTGGTAGGCCAGCCAAGCTGACTTCACTTTGCCTGCTCTGGTACAGCCGTCTCTCCTAGCTCTGAAGTACAGAAGCATATGTGACCTTGCCAGGGAAAACCAGGCCAAAGTCACTGGGCAACTTATTGAGATATCGTGTCAATATCGTGTCACTCACATTAGCGACAAAACTTAGCCACTCAGTATTATTGCTGTAAATGAAAGAACAGTCTCAGATATCTATTGTAGTACATATTTTGATCAAAAACAAAACTTAAATTCACAAAAAAAGTTGTTTTGGGAAAAAAAAAGACTTTGACCTGGTTTTCCCTGGCGTGGTCACACATGTGCTCTCCGTGGATGAGCCTGTCCACCCCATCACAGAGGGAACATGGAGGAAGAAGAGCTAGAGGGCAAATAAACAGGCGGTGCAGTTTAGAGAGCGAAGCATGGCGGACTGGAGTGGATCAGGAAGTGGCAAGGACAGTGTGGCGAGAGAGCATGGAGGTTAATGGCGGAGAATGGGAGGTTCCTTTGTTTAACATTTCCTTTGTGTATTGGTGGACGTGTCTAATGGGATTGGCAGTGACTGGACGCTAATAAGGCCACGCTGGCTGGTGTGGCGACTCTGTGGGAGCTGCAGCAGGCCGCTCTGCCCAAAGCAGGGGGCCCCCACTGCGCCCCGTGCTCAGCTGCCCCTACCCTGATTGGACCTGACACTTTAATGTCTGCAGAAGGAGCGTGGTCAGCCCTGCTTAACCTGACCCCCCCCCTCCCATACCAGCCCTGTCACACACACATACACACACACTTCTCCCTGCTCTCAATTTGCCCTTCCAGGACTGGACAAATCAGGCCAAATTTAACTCTTTATGGCCTCGTTAAGGGCCGGGGGAGAGAGGGCGTCTTAAGTTTCACAGTGGATTCTTTCCACTGGAGGCTACTCCATGCGGTTCCTCTCTGGCTCTGGGTGGATTTAGCTCCTTTACGAGCCCCCAGCTTAACTGAGTATTTTTAATCAGCCCTCTTAGGCTGCACCTCAGCCTGCCTCCCTCCCTCCCTCTCTATTTCTCTCTCTCTCTGCTTTGGAATAGCTTGCTGGTTAGCTGAGCTATGAACCTCTTGTTATTTGGCCTCGCTCAGTGGAGATAGAGAGGAGGAAGAGGTGCAGTGCATTGTTAATGGCTGCGCAGGTTGCATTAAAAGGATTAGCCGCTTGTAATGTTCTGCCAAGCTAGGAGAGCACATTAGAGACTTCGGTGACAGTCCGTGGCTAGCACAATGAGGGATTTCTGTTTAAGATGAGCAAGCACCTGCCAATTACTGCCCTTTCTACTCTCCCTCATCCTTTGTTCAGTAAAGCATGCCGTGGGCTCATGCCGCCATAGCCAGGCTACTGCATGCTGATGGTAATGGCTTGTATTTGGCCTTTTAGCATGCTAGCTTTTTTCTGCTCTACTCTACTTAGATTGACCTTCTGCCTGAATTTCCTAAACAACCCAAGTGAAAGTACACAGGCTCCACCTACACTCTTTAAAAATGTAATAACAGGGGCCAGAAAGAAGTGAGCAACAGAAGAACTGTTCCATAGTCAGGGCTTAACGTTGTAAATGAAATTTGTGAGTGTGAATAACCTTTTTTCTCACTGTGTGTCTAAATATTTGTGGACACACGTGCTAATAAATGCATGTAGCTGCTGACACAGATGTGTAAATGCACACACAGCTTGTCTAGTCCCTGTAGAGAAGTACTGCCAATAGAATAGGAGTATCTGGAGCAGATAAACATGAACCTTTTGGCACCATGTCTGATACCAGAGCTAAAGCCAATCAGCACTGAGCTGTGAAGCAGTGGAACTGTGTTCTTTCCAGACATGCTGTATCAGGTACTTTTGGGAGGAGTTGGGAAGTAGGGGATGAGATGAGGTGCTGATCATCCACCATTCTGACCTCACTAATCCTCACAGCAGTGCTTCCCTGGACAATACAGACAATCACTTCAACAAAACTATAGATACACTGTTTTAATACAGGGCAGGTGTCCCAATACTTTAGTTATTATAGCAGTTCTCCTGTATTTTATAAGTATGTAGTCTGTCGAGTCAATGATGTGTATTATGCATGTTTTGCTCCTGTGCCCTCTTCTTTGAAAGTTACTTTGGTAAAAGTTACAGAAAAGGAATGTGGTGAAATCTAGATTAACGCATCTTATTTAACCAAGAATTATAAATAAGTAAATCAAAAGATGCATACGTGTGAGGGGGGGCTCTTAATATCTGAACTGATAAAAGGACTAGCAGTGATGCTCTCTTACCTTAACAAGTGACAAGGCTGCACGAGAGTGTGTTTGCCGCGTCTGGAGTTGGGTGAATCCGTCAGCCGAAGCCGTACTTCAAACACTTGTGTCGCAGGGAGTATGGGAGCCAAAGCTGCTCGCCGTGGCAAACTAATGTTTTGATTAGACGTCTGCGCCAGCTTCTGATGTCCTAACGATCCAACATTGGTGGAGACAGGCAGTCAGACCGCCCGCGTCGCGTCTCTGTTCGGTGGCATGGGCGGAGCGGTGGAAACGCTGCTGGGTCGGAGGGGGAGCCGAGTGCTGCCTGATCAGTTGCTGGCCTACTCAGATACTGATAAATATGGTCGTATCATGGTTGAAAAAGACCTTCTAAAGCCCTTTATTCACTCTGCTATTGACTGCCAAGTCTCTCGCTTGTCCTGACTCTCTTTTTTGTCTGTCTATAGCAGCAGCAGCAGCCAGCCAGCCAGAGAGGGATCAGACGGAGTCGCCGGTCCCCTCCAAGCGGCCTCCCTCAAGGTCTGGGGCTTCAGAAAGCCCCCTCTCTTCCAAACGTCCCAGGACGACAGAGAAGAGCACTGGAGAGCAGGTGAGCTATATGTCCACGTGCTTAAAGGGTAAAGAACAACCGCACAGTTTGGAGTAATCCCAGCTTTTTCAAGTCATTTGTCATGTGACATCTCAGTGCACACAAGAGCTCATTATTCTTCCCTGTTAATTAAGAAAATATAAAGAAGGTAGCTCTTGGGATATCGCTTTTTTTGCCATTTCAGAATAAAACTGGCCTTTTTGCATTATGCATGCTTTTTTTCTTGAAGATTATATTTCTCCCTCTTTTTTCCCCTGCTCTTGCATCACTAATTGTGCAAAAGGTGGAAAATCAATATGATATTTGACAGATGAGAGGCCTTTGAAGTGTGTGCCAGCTAGCCCTCTGCTCTATGCACAGGAGGGGCCAGTTTTACTCTAGTTTAGCTGCTCTGTTTGAGAAGCTAATAACTCTCTCCCTCTCCCTCTCTCTCTCTCTCTCTCTCTCCCTCTCTCTCTCTCTCTCCCCCCCTCTCTGGCAGATGTACCAGTGCCCTTACTGTAAGTTCACGAACACAGATCTGAACCGGCTGAGGATGCACGTGATGACCCAGCACTCTGTGCAGCCCATGCTGCGATGCCCACTGTGCCAGGACATGCTGAACAACAAGATCCACCTGCAGTTCCACCTCACACACCTGCACAGCGTGGCCCCGGACTGCGTCGACAAGCTAATAGCCACTGTGAGTGCCCACTTCCCTGCAGGGAGGGTTTACTTGGCAGCGTGTGCATGTGTCAGTTGCCATAGATATCACATTACAAGTTCAGTGGGTTGTTGTGGTGGGAAATCCTTATTTACTGGGATGTGCCAGTCAGACATATTAGTAAGTTTTATATATATATATATATATATATATCAAAATATATCAAAAGGCATCAAAGACAATAACATTGTGTATTTGTACATTGATAGCAACAATACATTGCTAGAGCACACATACAGTAACCTACTAACATATAAGAACACACACTGATCAGCCATAACATGCCACCAAAACAATTCCAAAACCACCAAGTCATGAACAAGAGGTGGAGCCTAGTGTGTCCCACACATGCTTAGATTAAGATTTGGGGAATTTGGAGGCCACTGTTCATACATTTTCATTACTGCAGACTGGGAGCAGCCCACGTCTTGCCTTGTGACATGTTGGTCCTAGTCTTCCTAGGCATGCCAGTGGCACAGGTCTACACGCTTGCATCTGGTACATCATCTATGAGAATCAAATGTTATCTATTATATGCCAGACCTTCACGTGCACCACTGTTAAGAGATAATCAATGTTATTCACTTTTTCCATGAGTGGCTTTAATACATACATAGCATAGACTATAGAAGGGCTCAGGCTATGTTCTAGTACACTATGTGGACAACAATATTGGGACAATAGGTCATTCATCGGGAAAAAGGGTATTAATTATGAGTTTATCCTGCTTTTGTTGGAGTAACTGTCTGTAATGTGCAGAGATAGACCACAGCTCAATGCTGGGGGGCTTTGTACCCCTTTACGTCCATTGTATTAGACCTGGTGTCAATAGATTCATGTTTATCTGCTCCAGAGAGTCCTATTCTATTGGCAGTACTTCTCTTCAGGCTGTGTGTGTGCATCTGTGTCAGCAATGGGTGCAACTGAAAGTAGTTGAATGCATTCTTTAGAACAGGTGTCCACAAACATTTGGACAGATAGTGTATATTTGATGCACTAGAGTACTCTTTCAAAGTAAACATGAATCACTGAATATGCTATATGCCTGGGCTCATGACATGCTCTGTTGTATTGATCTGATATACAGTCGTTACCTTTACTATTGCATTTGTACTATATGTACATGTTAATTTCTTGTCCCTAATGAGGCAGCATTGTGTTTCAGAAGCTTGTCCTTCTGCAGAGTGGCTGATGTATTCAAGATGAGTCGTATTTGCTTTTGAGCTCCTGGTCCAAACAATAACCACAAATACAAATGATCTTTCCTAGCTCACAAGCACACTAGCTTCACAGTGCTGGGGCAAATGTCATGGCACTGGTCTATTGTAACAGTCAGGCCATCAACAGCGGGAGCAGTTTTTAATTCAGAAACCTCAATGTCCCAAAAGGCTCCTGTGTGGCCAGTGCATCAATGGGGAAAAGAAGAGTGTAAGGGCTCTTTAACGCCTTCTTTTGTTTACCTGTTTGTAAGAAAGCTGTGTGCTAGTACACAAAGGCTTACTGTGGCCTTGTTGTGCCATCCTCTCTCCCCCCCCGTGGCGATGGCGTGAGGGGCTGAGCCCAGCTGTATGAGGCTGAGTGACTCACTGCCTCTTCCTAGCCGCGCCTTAAACGGAGCACTGGCTGTCTGGGCTGTCTTCATCCCTCTAATTGATGACATTTGAGGCTTAATCAAAACACAAACGGAAACTGTTAATCGTGAAATGGCCCCCGGGTGTCCTGTTGACTCACTGCGAGTCAGATATAATAGGGCCGAAAAGGTTCGGGACAGCCGGCTGATTCTCTGCTTCAGCAGTTGTACTGACATGCCTTTTGTCGATGAGCCTTTTTTTCCCCTTTCATTATGTTATCACGGTCAATTCAGAGAGAGAGAGAGAGAGAGAGAGAGAGAGAGAGAGAGAGAGAGAGAGAGAGAGAGAGAGAGACA
>BRDA01011055.1:0-22074 GCA_036984385.1 Crenuchus spilurus | reverse complement strand
AATTAGTTCTCCCTTCTCTCCTTCTCTATTCTGTCTCTCCCAAGGCTGCCTCGACGTTGCTTCAGTTTCGGTGATCACTCCAGAGCAATACAAAAATTTTTTTTTTGCTTTCCAGCCATTAATATGTTGAAGTAATTGGGACACAGATGAATTGAAATTTAATGAATAGGATTTCTTTCTCCTCTCTAATGAAATGAGTCCAGACAATGCAAATGTTCTCAAGATGTACTCTTTGACTTGTCAGCCTTGTTCTCAGGTGAATATTGAAAGCAGTCAAGTAATGAATTCAGGTTGTATTCTTATGATATTGAACCCCTTCCTGCATGTCAAGCTGGCTTTATACGAGACTGTACCGCATGCACAGCTCTGTATCCTCCACATTATGGCACTGCTTAGGAAAACACTGTCCATTTGTTTGTGGACACCTGTTCTAATGAATGCATTAAGTACATGTACACACACAGCTTGTCACTAGTCACTGGAGAGGAGCATTGCCATTACCCATGAACCTCTTAACACCAAGCCCAATGTTCTCTGCTCCATCCAATGCTTTTGGCATGAGATGGCAATGGTGGTGTTGTGGTAAGCGTGACCTTGCTGAATCATATCCTCAGAGCAATGCTCCAAAATCTAGTAGAAAGCCTTCCCTGGACAGTAGAGACTCCCAAACAAAAACAGGATAAGCTCTTTTTTAATAGCATTCATTTCAGAAGATGAATAAGCAGGTGTCCCAATACTTTTGTCCCAACAGTGTATTTGAATGAGGCTTTCTGAAGAAGATTTCAAAAAGGATCGTTGGGGTTATTCCTACCCTGGACACTCTTTCATATGAAGGAGTAACACTTACATCATCCGTTTTAACTTATTTGCCACCAGCTCAGTAATCCCAGAGCACCAAGGCCTCCATCATCCACCTCCTCTTAAGTCCTTTGAGGCGACTCACCTTGTTCTATTGCCTTCCCCATCAACACTACAGAGCAGCACCGTTATGGGCCTGCCTCATCCCCCCCCCCAAATTTGCAGCGGTGAAATAATTATGTTTATGTTTGTGCGCTCGCTGGCCGATCGCTCAAAGGAAACGATGCCTCTGAATGCCATTAAGCCGTCTCTGCTCTCTAGCCAGGACGCAAATGGTGAATATGTTATTAGGAGCAGGTAGCGATATTTTTTCTTTTATAGAGATGATAATGCACTGGGCCTCCTACAAGAGTGGCACATGATAGAAACACAGCTAATACAATGCACATTAAAAGCAGCACCTTTTTTTACAAGTAGAAAGAGATACTCTCTCCCTTTCCACATGTCAGACAGGCACTCTTAATGAATTCTGAAGTAGGTGACTTTTATTTCCTGCAGACGATGCATAAAGATGCACAAGCTCTTTCTGTTTTTTATTATTATTATTTGGCTGCTCTTCCTGTCTCTCCCTTCCTCTCCTTCTCCATCTCTCTGTCCCTCCCTCCCTCTCTCACTCTGTCTCATTTTCTGTCTGTCTTAGATAGGGGTAATGAAAATAATTGTGCTTCATTAATTCTCAGTCTGGCTAGATGATAGCCATTTGGAACTATGTTTGCCAATTAGGCGGTCCAAATTAAAAGTGACCTTGGGATACTCTCTGTGCTTGGCTCTCGTCTCCTAATGAAGCACTTGTCTAGAAACAGTCCACTTTGTAATGGAAATCACTGGCGTGTTTTTGCTTTTGCAACACTCCATACTGGTCACATTAATTTACTGCTTTCAGTGCGGAGGAGACTGTGAGAGAAATAAAAGTAAGAAATCAAATGAGTGCATTTTTTTACTTCCCTCCAGTGTGAATCTGAACACACTAATCAGATTGTGATGGACAAGGCTATCTTAACAGCTCCACTTAACCTCGAGCCTGACTAACTAGCTCTTGCTGGAGGACCGTGTCCTTCATGCGCTCCGCTTCAGGCTGATGACTGTATTTTTATATGGCAGTTGTTTTTTAGGAGCGTCCCTTTAATGCACCGTATTTGTACGTTTTACTGCCTCTGCTAGACTTGGAGTGTAATTACATTTCAGAGAATAAAGCTAGTCTTCTCTGTGTGATGGCTGCAATCAGTGTGTTTTGCTAATGAATTTTTTTTTTCTTTGTCACATGTTGGACAATAAAAGAACAGCATCTTTGACACATCAGTGAAAAGGAAATGCTAGAATTTCAATATAATGTTCAGAATTCAGTCATCTAGCCAGAATACAGTAAGATAGCCAGAGCCCTACTGGTGTCGTAAAATAAAAAATAATAGATGACTATGAATTAATATAGCACAGGAATGAGAGTTCAGTTGTGGCTATTACTTAATAAGGTGTGGGAATGAGATACTTAAGGAATAGGAAAAAAGATAAGGTATAGGAAAGAGATCCTAATACATGGCCAAGACTTAATGTCACATGCACAAGATCCAAATATATAGACACAATTTAATAAGGCATAGGCAGAAGACCTAATGCATGGCCACGACTTAATAAAGAGTGAGAACGCGATAGTTAAGTTGTGGCCCCAAGTTATTAAGAACATACTTACTAAATTCTGATCACGGATTACAGTCACATCCCCTTGTGCTAATAAGTTACCCTGTACATTAGGCATTAGGATTTTGTTCCCACCTGTTAATAAGTCATGACCATGACTTATTATCTCATTCCCACATCATATTAAGTCATAATCATGCATTAAGATTTGGTTCTCACCTGATAATATGTCTTGGCCAGGCATTATTTTGATTTTTACGGCCTGTCACCAGCAGGGCTCCATAGTGTTAACTTTGAGTGATTTAAAGCAGTGGTGAAAAAAAAAAAAATATATATATATATTTTATTTTATCAGGCATGCAGAGTCTCTACACACATTAAGCAGCGTAAGCTGGAGATCTTAGTGCGATAAGGGGAGGAAAGGGGATTGAGACACAGGGATATAAACATAGAACAAGAGCAGGAATTAGACATGGAAGAGTGAGAGAGGAGGAGGAGGGAAATCGGAAGGATGGAAGAATTGAAATGCTGCATGGGTAGTGAGGCTGATTGTTCTGTTTGGGGAGTTAATTGAAGGAAGGTGAAGCAGACAGTGCCTCATCTCCCGACCTCTTCCAATCTCAATCACTGATTATTGTTAAATAGGAGCCGGTTAATGAGTGCATTTGATGAATTGTTATCTTTTTTTTTTGAAAGAGAGAGAGAGAGAGAGAGAGAGAGAGAGAGAAAGAGAGAGAGAGAGAGAGAGAGAGAGAAGGGGCATAAAGATGCAAGTTCAGAGAAAGCCGCCTGAGCAGACAGAGGGAATGCTGCTGTCATTCACACATGATTGACTTCAACCTTTTGAGAGCAAGGCAAACCTGGTTGCAGCTGTGCACATTTGAATCAATATTCATTGCACCTTCAAATGTTGAAATTAAATCAGTAGAGAGGAAAAATAGGGTTTAACTGGTATACACAAGTAAACTGCATTTTGTGTGGTTGCCATCTGTGTTCACATATTATTTGCAATTTTGTTTCTCTGAACGATCCATATTGGATTTTTGAAACGATAATTTTCGGGCTTGGAAAGGCTTTAATGAGCTCTGCAAATTAAGTGGAATGTGGTAATACATCCTTAAATTGACAGTAGTCGAATTACCCAGAATTCCAATTCGAATGACAGCCTTTTTTTGTACTCTGAGCTTGTACTGCAATGGGATACACTTTTTATGAGGAGGAGGAATTATTTAATTAGGCCCCCTAATAAGCTTTTCAGCTGGCCAAGGTAGGCTTCTCAGCCCCATCACACTAATTGGCTGCAGCAGAACTTTCCCAGCTTGTGACAAAACACCATCAGTGATCAAAGTGCAAATTCCTGGAATGGCAAATAAAAAAGAAATAACGTGGTTAGACCTAGACCTTGTGTGAGATTGGATTTCTGGGAGTGAATATGTATTTGAGTGCAGTGACTATATTTCAAAACCTTTTATTGACTAAACCTTTTTATGTCTGTGTAACAGCTGTACATTGGCTATTTAATGAAAGGAAAGCGCTCTCTCTATTTTTTGGGGGGAAATTGTGCAATTTGCAGATCAGTTTAGTAACAGTAATGATAAAATGACATTAATTTTAACTTTCCTACATTCCATAACAGAGGCTGTTGTTAAAGACCTCTAATTAACATGTGACACACCTTGTGTTTTATTTTCCAGGTGGCAGCGTCAGAGGTCCTGCCAGCAAGCATGTTCATACCGGTCCCTGGACCAGAGAAAGAGGCTCAGAATACATCCTTGTCCAACTCAGCCTCTGATGACACAAAGAAACAAACAGGTACGAATGTTTTGATGCTTATTTGCTGACAAATGAATTCATTTTGTATAAAATGATCTAATTAAAATGCACATAAAAAAGTCTAATAAAAATGCCTATTTTTGGTTCTGATTGCAGAGACTACAGATGTTGAGCCTGAAAAAGGAATTCCTCTGACCACAGATATAATTGAAGCTCGCAAGTCACCTCTTGAAGATCAACAGCCTGCAAGAGAAGACAGTACTGGATTTCTATGCTGGAAAAAAGGCTGCAATCAAGTGTTCAAATCGTCCAATGCACTCCAGATGCACTTCAATGAGGTCCACAACAAAAGGCCACAACTGCCAGTCTCTGATCGTCATGTCTACAAGTACCGTTGTAACCAGTGTAGTCTAGCTTTCAAGACTATAGAGAAACTGCAGCTGCATTCCCAGTATCATGTTATACGAGCGGCCACCATGTGTTGTCTCTGCCAGCGGAGTTTCAGGACACTGCAGGCCTTGAAGAAACACCTGGAGACCAGTCACCTAGAACTGAGTGAAGCTGACATTCAGCAGCTCTATGGAGGCTTGCTAATGAATGGAGACCTTATGGTTATGGGTGACCCTTCGCTTGGAGAAGACCAGGGAGGTCTTATTGAGGATGAGAAAGAAGGAGAAGAGAGTGATCCTGAGGAAAAACAGAGCCCAACAGGCAGCGACTCAGGATCCTTGCAAGAGGATTCTGGATCAGAGCCCAAGCGAGCACTGCCATTTAGAAAAGGCCCCAATTTCACCATGGAAAAGTTCTTAGATCCTTCTCGTCCTTTCAAGTGTACAGTGTGCAAAGAGTCTTTTACCCAGAAGAATATTCTTCTTGTACATTATAACTCTGTGTCACACTTGCACAAGGTCAAACGAGCCCTGCAGGAATCCACCACTGGTCAGCCTGAACCAACCAGCAGCCCTGATAATAAGCCCTTCAAGTGCAGCACTTGCAACGTTGCGTATAGCCAGAGCTCGACACTGGAGATTCATATGCGCTCTGTCCTCCACCAGACCAAAGCCAGAGCAGCCAAACTTGAAGCAGCTGGTGGCAGCTCCAGCTCTGTCAGCAGTGGCAGTTTAAGTGGAGGCACCTCTAACAGCACTTCCACCCCAAGCCCTATCCCACCCACAAACTCAACAACCAGCTCCAGCAACAACAGTTGCTCTCCAGCAAATGTTCAGACAGCACACAGCATCCTAGGAGGAAACCACCTGAGTCAGTCTCACAGCCTCGAGAGCATGTCTAACTCAGCTTGTCATCCCTCTCCCTCTGAGACCCAAGATTCAAGTACAAAGAAAAAGAAATTTGCAGACATGCTGTCCTCACGAAGCCACCAGCAGCAGCTCCAGCAACAGCAGCAGTTAGCTCAGGCTCAAGCACAAGCCCAGGCCCAGCTTCAACAAGAGCTCCAGCAACAAGCTGCCCTCCTTCAGTCCCAGCTCTTCAACCCCTTACTACAGCACTTCCCAATGACAACAGATGCTCTTCTGCCACTTCAGCAGCAACAGCTGCTTTTTCCTTTCTATATCCCTGGGGCTGAATTCCAGTTGAATCCAGAAATGAACCTGAACAGCTCTTCACTAAACTTAAGTAGCTCTGCTGCTTCACTGTTGGAGGAACAGAAGAACCAGGCCCAGCAGGCTCAACAGAGCTGCCTACAACAGCAGCTGATGCATCATCACCTTCAGCAACAGCACCAAGCTCATTCACACTCACAGGCCTCTAGCCAAATGGCTTTACTTCAACAGAGTGCATCTCTGTCACACTCAGTAGACAAAAAACCAAAGCCGCTTGTTTCTCATAGTGAGAAGGACAGAGAGCTGCCAAAGGATAAAGAGATGAATGATAAAACAGATGATCATGCTCCAAAGGATATCTCAGACAATTCAAAGTCCAAAGAGAAGAAAGACATATCCCAGCCTGTAGCTAATGTGAATCAGGACACTGGCTTTCCTCCACCACGAATTGCATCAGATGCTCGTGGCAATGCCACCAAAGTGCTATTGGAGAATTTTGGATTTGAATTGGTGATTCAGTACAATGAGAACAAACAGAAAGCTCAGAAAAAGCCCACTGGATCTCTATCTGGATCAGCTGCATCAGTTGGCATCACCAGAGTTGTTGACCCTGTTGAGGGACTGGAGAAATTGGAGTGTGAGGCCTGTGGTAAGCTCTTCTCCAACATTTTAATTCTGAAGAGTCACCAGGAGCACATCCATCAGGCCTTCTTCCCATTTAGATCTCTAGAAAGATTTGCCAAGGAATACAGAGAACAGTATGACAAGTTGTATCCACTAAGACCACAGACACCTGAGTCTGCTCCCCCTCCTCCCCCTCCTCCTCCTCCTCCACCACCACCGCCACCTCCACAGAGGGCACCAACACCAAATATACCTGTCTCAACACCTGCACTGACTCCACCGACTGCTCCAACCCCACAGCCTCCAAGTGCACTAGCTCAGATTCCAATGCCAATGGATCTTCCTCTCTTCTCTCCACTCATGATGCAGCCTATGTCACTCCAGTCATTACCCTCTCAAATTCCTGCTCAGTTACCTTCTGTAGAACCTGGTCTGGCCACTGATCTTGCACAACTGTATCAGCAGCAGCTTACACCTGCAATGCTACAACAACAGAATAAAAGGCCTCGAACTCGTATAACAGATGACCAACTAAGGGTTCTGCGACAGTACTTTGACATCAACAATTCGCCAAATGAGGAACAAATAAAGGAAATGGCAGACAAGTCAGGACTTCCACAGAAGGTCATCAAGCACTGGTTTCGGAACACTCTGTTCAAAGAGCGACAGCGCAACAAAGACTCACCCTATAACTTCAATAATCCCCCTATTACTACTCTGGAAGATGTCAAAGTTGACTCTAAGCCACCTTCCCCTGAACCCCAAAGACACGACTCCTGTGGCAGTAAGAGGTCATCAAGAACACGGTTCACAGATTACCAGCTTAGAGTACTGCAAGATTTCTTTGATGCCAATGCATACCCTAAAGATGATGAATTTGAGCAGCTTTCCAATCTTCTGAGCCTGCCAACACGGGTCATTGTTGTATGGTTCCAAAATGCTAGACAAAAAGCTCGTAAAAATTATGAGAACCAGGGAGAAGGAGTAAAAGATGGTGAGCGACGTGAGCTGTCCAATGATCGATACATCCGTACTACCAACTTGAACTATCAGTGCAAGAAATGCAGTCTGGTTTTCCAGCGCATATTTGACCTCATTAAACATCAAAAGAAACTTTGCTACAAAGATGAAGATGAGGAGGGGCAATATGACAGCCAAAATGAGGACTCTCTAGATCTCTCGCATGAATACTACACACCGTCTGGGTCATCAGGTCATACACCGATGCCATCATCTTCAAGCCTTTGCCCTCTTCCACCTTCTTCTTCATCTTTCTCTCACATGACATCATCTGAGAAGGTTGAAGCTGCCCCTGCTAGCACATCAAATACTTTTGATGAGAAATCCAAAAACTCTGCAGAAACATCACTAGGCCAAAGAGAGCAGTCATCACTAAAACAGGAAAGCAGTCACCCACCTGAGACTCCACAGCAAAGACCACCACGAGAGGAAAAGGTTCATATATCCTCAAAGAACACAAAGCTTTCTTCACCTTCCCTTTCCCAGCAACAGCAGCACAGTGGTGCCTCAGCCTCCCACACCAGCCAGACTCCCTCCCAAAGTTCCCTCTTGGCTCTTAATCCACATTTAGCTACTGCCTCACAGCAGCAGCTGGCCCAGCAAATGATTCCTTACCAGTGTGAGCAGTGCAAGCTTGCCTTTCCCTCATTTGAGCACTGGCAAGAGCACCAGCAGCTTCATTTCCTGAGTGTTCAAAACCAATTTATACATCCCCAGTTCTTGGATCGCACCATGGACATGCCTTTTATGCTATTTGACCCAAGCAACCCTCTGCTAGCTAGCCAGCTTCTTGCTGGAGCATTGCCACAAATACCAAGCAGCTCTGCCACTTCTCCATCAACACCAACATCCACCATGAACTCCCTAAAGAGAAAGCTTGAGGAGAAAGCAGGCACTAGTCCAGGTGAAAATGACAGTACCAATAGTGGAGAAGAGCCACAAAGAGACAAACGTCTCCGAACCACGATTACACCTGAGCAGCTTGAGATTCTGTACCAGAAATATTTACTAGACTCTAATCCCACCAGAAAAATGCTTGACCACATTGCTCATGAGGTAGGACTTAAAAAACGGGTGGTGCAAGTATGGTTCCAAAACACTAGAGCCAGGGAGAGAAAAGGACAGTTTAGGGCTGTTGGGCCAGCTCAAGCCCATCGCCGTTGCCCCTTTTGTCGGGCTCTCTTTAAGGCTAAAACTGCTCTGGAAGCCCACATCCGTTCACGTCACTGGCATGAGGCAAAACGTGCTGGTTACAATTTAGCACTTACTGGTTTAGTATCTGATCAGGAGGGCATGCACTTAAAGATGGATCCTCAGGATATTGTCAACTATGCTCATATGAGTATTTCTAACAATGATGCCCAGTGTTCATCCTTGTCACCTGTAAGTAAAACCCTGGATTTATCTCCAAGGGCACTTTTAAGTCCAACATCTATCAAAGTGGAAGGAATGGAAGAGTTTGAAAGTCCAACCATGTCCTCTGTTAATATGAGCTTTGACCAGAGCAAGCTGGATAATGATGATTGTTCTTCTGTGAACACTGCGATCACTGATACCACCACAGGTGATGAAGCTAATGCTGACAATGACAGTGCTGATGCAAAGCACAGCCATAACAGTGGAGATTTCTTGTCCAAGACTGGGGGAACAGTCCCATCTCTTGAGAATGATGATCAGATGTCTTCAGGTCTCGTGAGCCCTGCAACAAGTTATTACGCAAAAGATTTTGAAAATGAAAATATGGTGGATTACAGTGAGACTTCTAGTTTGGCTGACCCTTGCTCACCAAGTCCTGGAGCATCTGGTAGTAGAAGCATTGACAGTGGAGATAGGCCTGGTCAAAAGCGATTTCGAACTCAGATGACTAACCTCCAGCTGAAAGTGCTCAAGTCCTGCTTCAGTGATTACAGGACTCCTACAATGCTGGAGTGTGAGGTACTCGGCAATGACATCGGACTTCCAAAGAGAGTCGTACAAGTCTGGTTTCAAAATGCTCGTGCTAAGGAGAAGAAAGCAAAACTCAGTATGGCTAAACACTTTGGTATCAACCAGACATCTTATGAGGGACCTAAGACTGAGTGCACTTTGTGTGGCGTCAAATACAGTGCACGTCTCTCAGTGCGGGACCACATCTTCTCCCAGCAACACATCTCCAAGGTAAAGGATACCATTGGAAGCCAGCTTGACAAAGAGAAAGAGTACTTTGACCCAGCCACTGTTCGTCAGCTCATGGCCCAGCAAGAGATGGATCGCATCAAGAAAGCCAATGAAGTTCTCGGACTGGCACAACAACAAGCCATGCAGCAACAAGGGATGTTCGACAGCCCTGCCTTGCAAGCTCTGAATCTGCAGTCAGCCTATTCAAATCTGCAAGGGATACCCCCTGTCCTCTTACCGGGCGTTGGAAGCCCTTCCCTACCTGGATTTAACTCATCTAACTCAGGTATGTCATTTACATAGTAAACAGAAACACATCTATCATGCTGAACATTAACAGACAAGGTATGCCTTAAGATAATTGAATATTACTTCTTGATTATCCATTTTTAAGATGTAATGAAACTGCTGCATTTTTATGAGAAATTGAAACCCATGATATCATTGGCACACTTTTTACTCATGTTAATACTATACTGTGGTTGTTTTTTATTTTAGCTTTAACTCCTCCAAAACCTCCAAACATCTTGAACATGCCTGGTGCCAGTGTACCTTCACCCAGTCTCCCCACATCTGGTTTACCCAACAAGATCCCCTCTTCTTCCTCCTTGGCCTCAGCCAGCCCCGCTCAGGCCAGTACTTCTATTACCCACTCAAGTACTACTACTACATCCACATCAAACTCCCTGACCACCCATCCAGGCCCACGAGCTGATCCTCCCAAAGAGCGTGAAACTGAAAGGGCAAGGGAGAAAGAGAAGCCCAAGGAGAAGACTGAGAAGCCTTCCACACCATCATCAACTGGGGGAACTCCTGCTCCCTCCACTTCTGCTGCTAGTGCCAAGAAAGAAAAACCAGACACAGCAGTACCAGCCACCTCAATGCCAACTCCTGGTATGGAGTATGTGGTTGATCCTGCCCAGCTCCAAGCTCTGCAGGCTGCTTTAGCATCAGATCCAACAGCTCTCCTTACCAGTCAGTTCCTGCCCTATTTTATGCCAGGTTTCTCCCCATATTATGCCCCACAGATTCCAGGCGCTCTACAAGGTGGATACCTTCAGCCTATGTATGGTATGGAAAGTCTTTTCCCATACAACCCAGCTTTATCACAGGCCCTAATGGGGCTGTCACCTGGTTCCCTGCTCCAGCATTACCAGCAATATCAGCAGAGCCTGCAGGAGGCACTTCAGCAACAGCAGCGGCAGCTTCAACAAATCCAGCAACCCAAAGCAAGCCAAAATCCAGCCCCTTCTCAGTCCTCGGTGGACCGTAAAGATTCTGCCAAAGATTCAGTAAAAACAGAGGAGCAGAAGGGCACTCCCCCAGTTGATACCTCTTCTTCTCACAATAACCTACCCCCTGAGCAGCATGAAGTGGATGGTAAAGGTGCAGACCCTCTTCTCGACCAATACATTGTCCCCAAAGTTCAGTATCGGCTGGCGTGCCGCAAATGTCAAGCTGTTTTCAGCAAGGAGGAAGCGGCTATCAGCCACCTCAAGTCGATCTGCTTTTTCGGTCAGTCTGTGGCGAACCTGCAAGAGATGTTGCTTCGGGTCCCCAGTGGTGGCAGTACAGCTGAGGGTGGTGTCTATGACTGCCTGGCTTGTAACACCACCCTGGATGGGGACAAAGCACTCAGTCAACACCTGGATTCAGCCTTGCACAAACACAGAACAATCACGCGATCAGCCAGAAATGCCAAAGAGCACGCTACTAGTTTATTACCTCACTCTTCAGCCTGCTTCCCCGATCCTAACACCGCATCTACCTCGCAGTCTGTCACTCACCCAAACAACACCCCATCTTCCCCGCCAACAACATCAAACATCACGCCGTCCTCATCTGTGTCTGCATCTTCGTGTTCCTCCTCCTCCACAGCCACCCCTCTGAACACCGCAGCTGCCAGCAAACCCTGGCCCCAGGCCCCTTACTCTAGAGCTTTAGCTGGGAAGCCCAATGCCACTCCTTCTACATCGTCTTCTTTTCCTCCAGTACCCTCACCTTCAACGGTTACCTCAAGTTCATTGAGCACCTCAGGGGTTCAGACCTCGATACCAACAGACGTCTTTACCGACGAATCTGACTCTGATAGCAGTCAGAAGTCAGCAGAAAGGCTGGGCAGGTCTGCAGAGGAGCCGCAACAGCCCGGCTGTCTCAAAGACAGTGATAGTTGTAGTAGTAATATGGCTAGTGTAGGAACAGACTCCATCAGATTGTAAAAGAGCTTTCGGTGATGGACAATATTTAAAACACACAAAAAAGACAAAAAAAAGAAATAAAACACAGAACTAAAAAAAGCAGCAATGTTTAAAATATGTTTAAAAGTATACAAACCAATTTCAGAAAAAAGATGTGTAAAGACTAACTGCAATTCCAAAGCTTGTAACCAAAAATTTTAATGTTAGTGGATTGTTTTCCCATATCAACATGCTGGTTTTAGTTTGTTTCAACTCTATATATATATATATATATATATATATATATATGTGGATATTGCTAGGGGGATGCTGTTTTGCAGTGGAATGACCCCATACTTACATGAAGAAGGAGATAACAAACTGTCCCTTGTTTGAATAAGTATTTCCACCTAATAGCACAGCTACACAAAGCCAGTATGTACTGTATGGGAGAATAGTCTTACAGTTTTCTTGCTATCTAAGCATTCAAATACCAATGGCTTGCTAAAGAAAAAAAAAGAATAATGTAATGTCTATTTTATTCTCAGGTCAACAGCTCACAACCTTTTTTATGTTACAAAAATCATTATTTTATTAATTTTGTTCCTTAAAAATGGTAAAACTTTTGTTTTGTTTTTGTATTACTTTTACTGACAGAAAGTATTTGGAAGTGATACTAACTTAAAGACATAGCTTTCTGGGCATTCAAATGGGTAGCTGAACTGCTGGTTGTAAACCTTTTCAATTCTTTTAAACGGGAGGATAACATAATCCCACTGTACCCAGACACGAAGAGCATTGCAGACTTGTTGGTGAGGGATAAAAAAAAAGATTTTTTTTTAAAGAAAAAAGAACTTTCTGTATTTATGATAGATATAAACATTTTTGGTGTTAAGTAGATTGTTGCATTGGAAATGAATTTAAACAGTATGGTAGACTGAAAAAAATCTTTGTGTACATTTAGCTTTTGTATTGTCCAACCTTAAGGCGCTTCATTTGATGTTGTCTTGGTCATTCCAATAGACTAGAGTAAGGAGCAGGAACTGATCTGTACTTTATTTCTGTCCGATCCGCAGCTTCTTGGATTTCGTTCACCCAACTGCCACCAACAGACTCGGCAGAATCCCTTTTCTTTTGGTGAGGGTTTTCTCTCCTTTAATGGTCAGTCCCAGCGCTGACCAAAAGAGAACAAGAAAAGGGCGGTGTTTTCAGACTTATTATTCAATTATATTTGTGTTACCTTACTGTGCACTTACAACTGTCTGACTTCCTTTATCCCTGTCTTTCCTCGTGTTTTTGATTCCTTTTCTCTCCTCCTGCATTTGTAGATTTGGAGGTTATGGCTCCTTTAGCACTACAAAGCAGATATTTTTAAATGTACTTTATGCAGTGTGGCTGCAGTCTGTTATGGGCTTTAATTTTAATTTTATTATTATTTTTTAAAATTCTGCTCTTTCGTTGTTGTCATAAATGAAATGAAAAGAATAATAATAATTCACGCTTTAAGATGAAAAGAAAATCCAAAGACTAAACACTTTCACCATTGGTGCATAAAGATGAGAAAAGAGGCTTCTTTATACTTGAGAATTTGTTGCTGTTTTTAAGGCAAGAAAAAAACAAAGTTTTAAAATAAAAGGAGTACGCATCAGAGTTGCCGTCGTCGCTTCTTTGCGAGCAGGCTGGTGGCTTTTTTACGTAAAAAATACCAAGAATACCAAAAACCAAAAAAGGACCCTGGTCCTTGCATTGTGGAGTAGCACCATTACAGAGCCATTGCAGTTTGTAAGATAGAAGTTGAGAATCTCTTTGTTTAACTCTTCTGTCACACGTGAGATCCATCGTTCTTTTGGGTTTTTTTTTTTTTTAGTTCTTTTTTCTTATTTTTAAAGAAAATGTATAAGGTCTGGTCTTTGAGGACATACGTTTTGCTGCTAATGTAGATTTTTTGAAAAGAAGAATACCTAGATGCATGCTCATTTTGCTTTTTGGCTAAGCTTTAATGAACGAAAAAACAACCAATAAACCATTTCCCTGCCTCTGCCACATATTTCGTTTCCTTCTTGTTGCAAAAACGGAACTCTGAAGACTGTGAATATATGTTCCAAAGGACATTTTTGACTTTTTTTGTTAAATTTTTCATTGTTTTTTTTTCTTCTTGAGCAGACCAATGTCAAAAGCCAATGATCTGTTGTTTGTAAAGAACCGTGCATTCCACAACCCCACACCAGAGTCTGATTACTTACGTTTGTTTTAGATGAACCTGACTTGGCTTTTTCTAACGTGACTGTAAGGTGTTGTGTAATTCTGCCATCATGGGTTACTGAACATCTCCATTATCGCCCCCCACCCCCTCCCCATTCTCAAGTGTTGCTCTGCAGCCAGTTTTGTTCCTTTCTTTGCTTTTGTTCCTCACTTGAAATATCTCATCATGTAATAGTGGTTACCAAAAATGTACATATTGTAATACATCTGGTACTGAACACATCTCACTGGTCTGGTGTCATCATGCCTGTCCACCCATAATGAGTCTCAGAAGGAAATAAAAAAGTCTGGAGTGGTGGCCTCCCCTCCCCGAGAGAATCATGTAGGGACTTGCCCCAGGTTTCTGCAGGGTGTAAAGCCATTTTCATGTCAAGTACAGGTTTCCAAGGGACATCTTCAATCCAAAGCGTTATAAGACTGGGAAAGATAATAATAATAATAATAATAATAATAATAATAATAAAACACTTTTCTGTTTTTTTCTGAAGGTGTCCCTTGTTTTGGAAGGTGATTTAAGGTGTATCTCTGCCTTTATGTCCAAAGTGGTCACTCTTTCCAACTCATTACATTGGGAATGGTTCCGCCCCCACCCCTCCCAAAATATTCATGTTATAGAAAAAAATATGTTTTTTTTATATCCTCACCAAAACACAAGGAATATTGAGATATTTGCTTTAGGCCACAGATGTACAGCGAGTGTATTTGGCCTACACGGTTACATTGCTGCAATCTCAGAAGTGTGTTTTAAACGGAAAGTGTTACGTCTCTCAGAGCGATGTGATTTGGTGTTGCGCATGCTTTTGAGATTTGGTCCATTTGGTCTGCAGGCTTGCCACTCTTCTCCAGTCCTGTTCACATCAACTGTTGAACCAAATTATTGTTGTTTTGACAATTCTGATGTATAGTTTTTTGCTTTGACTTTCATTTCATAAGACATTTATTATTTTCATATATTTGTATGTTATTTTATTTCTGTGTATATTAAAATGTTGCCTCGTATAACGTAAATTAACATTTTAACACCAGCTTTAAATTTGACATTTTTTGTTTGTTTTTCTTGTTCTGGCCACTTTATTGCTGTATGTGTTTTGTCCTTTTATTTTGGACGCTGTTTTGATCTCTTGCTTCCAAAAAAAATTTTATTTTTATGTTACGGGCTCTGCTGAGGGTCCTCATAAGGTCCTCACAAATCCACTTCTGCCAGCATGGACTGTGTGTGTGTTTCTTAAGAGCCGTCTGTTTTTTTTTTAGTTTTTTTTTTCTATCCTGTTTCACACCAAAATGTTCAGAACTGCAAAGCTGGATCTTCAGTGCGAGAGTGAAGATTTTTGAGGAAAGTTACAATAATTCAGTGATGTGGAGATGATACTGAAGCACTGAGCAGTTTTTATTATTATTATTATTCTTGTTGAAATGTTATTGTTACTTTCATTAAAGATATGAATGTGGCCAAAGCAGAATGCAGTTGAAACGTTCAGACCCATTTTCAGTTGGTGCCCCTGACGAGTGTATATTTATTGTGGCACAAACACGACACGCGACTGAGATACATCGACTCTCATTGGGATACTTGATTTTTGTGGACATTTTGCAAAGAGAGAAGGCAGGTTTTGCTGTAGAGGTCATCCTTTTGCCCACTGTGAAAAAACATGTATACAGATATAGATATATTTAAAGAAGACATCATTTTTTTGGTTTTGTCTTTTTTTGACAAAGAAGGAAAAAACAAAGAGAACTGAACTCTGGGAAGCGTTTGGAGATGTCTGAGAAGGCTGTTGGCACACCAAAACTGGGCATGGGAGCCAAAGGCAGGGCGCCACCTCTGATATCACATCATTATTTAATTGCTGACAATTTGCCTATGGGAATAAAGACTCAAGCAGTGAACATATGCGACACAGAGAGGAATAAATCTGGGTTACGCTGAACTTGGGTGGCTGGAGCAGCCACCTCTTCTCTCTCTCTACTCGGATGGACATTTTCCACACTTCTGAATGGGACGGACAGTACCACATGCCTCTTTTTTCTCCCAGTTCATGGTGTTGCTACCTGTTTCATTTCTTCTTGCTTGTCTCACTGATGGACGGACGATGTCCTCCAGTCAAAGCGCCGGCAGTGGCCTGCGTCTGACATGGAGCTGGCCAATCTCATCGATCCATCACTAAAAAAACCACAAAAAAAAAAAAAAAAGGAAAAAAAGGACTTGCTGGTGGAGGGGGAGGGGCTTTCTCGACTGTCATTTCTGAGGAGGCGGTTCAAACATGGACAAAAATAAAAATAAAAAAAATAAATAAAAAAAAAGCAAAGCAACCAAAATTAAACAACCAAACTTAACAAGCAACCAAACAAAAAAACCACATGCTCCAATTTCAAAGACAAACTGCTAACTGGAGCTCCCTGTTCCTTTCGTGACTCCTGGTGCCACATTTTTTAATGCTTTTTTTTGTGTTTCTTTCCTTTTTTGTTTTTCTTTTTTTTCTCAAATTATTCCTCCTCCGAGCCTCACAAGCACGGCTCAGTGGCTCCAGGTAGCCCACCCGAGGGTAGAAAAAACAGCCTTGCAATGTACAAAAAAGAGCAAGTTAAACCAAAAATGTTGTTCTTGATGTCTTTTCTATACTGTAGTCTTGTTAGCTTTTTTGTTACTGTAATTATATGATGAAGATTTCCAGACTGTACCAAATTACATGGAGACTAACATACATAAACCACATGGAACTTCAGACTTTTAAAGAAAAACTTTTGTCACAAAAACCTTGTTGTCCTAGTTAAGTTGATTGTAGATGGTAATTGAATATACTCCTTTGAAAATATTTCATCAAGTATGTTTCTTGCTCATTGTGATACATTAAAAAGTATGAGCATAAATGCAGAGCGGCTTCAGACTCTTTTCTTCCAGAGCAGAGCTTGATGGAGATGAATCTCCACTGTATTAAGACATTCTCATACATGGTTGAGTCTTTAAGTCATGTCAGAAATAAGAGCATATAAACACCACTACAGTATTGTACTGCCTAGTGGGGAAACTCCACACCAGGGTTCTGGGTCAGTAATAAAACATGGTGGCTGCTGGTGTGGATGTGGACTTTACAGTAAATGGCAAATGTTTGGAGCTTATCTTCACTAGTTTTTATTTGTGCAAATTTTTTGCTTAAATTGATTAAAAGCAATAAAAACCAGGCAAACCCAGAAAGTGCACTGATTTGTCTCGTAGTGTCCATTTCTCTGACCAAAACCACTTAAATGGACATTGTGTCAGAATCTTGACCCCTAAACTCACAAAAGCAGGTATTTGTGAGGACTTAGAAAACTTCAGTCTGCATAACTATTCACCCCCCTAAAGTCAGTACTTCATAGAGCCACCTTTTGCTGCAATTACAGCTTCAAGTCCCTTTGGATAAGTCTCTATGAGCTTGCCACATCTCACCACTGGGATTTTTGCCCATTCCTCCAGACAAAACTGTTCCAGCTCCTTCAAGTTAGATTGTTTCCGCGGGTGAACAGCAGTCTTCAAGTCTGACTACAGATTCTCAATTGGATTAAGGTCTGGTCTTTAACTAGACCATTCCAATACATTTACACATTTCCCCTTAGACCATTCGAGTGTTGCTTTAGCAGTATGCTTTGGGTCATTGTCCTGTTTGGTCAAGAATATCCCTGCGTTTAGTTAGAGTTTTAGTGGGCAGCCCTCTTGGCAGGTTTGTTGTGGTGCCATGTTCTTTCAATTTGATGATAATGGATTTGATGGTGCAACCCTGACTTGTACTTTTCAATAATTTTGTACCTCATTTATTCATAGTGGTGTTTGGATAGTGGTGCCTTTTGCTTAATGGTGTTGCAACCTCTGGAGCCTTTCAGAAAAGGGTATGTATATACTGACATCATGTGATACTTGGACTGCACACAGTAAGGACTTCATTTCACAAAGCATGTGGCTTCTGAAGGTAATTGGTAAACTTTTTTATGGGCTTCATAGCAAATGGGTAAATATATATGCACATGCCAATTTTCAGTTTTTTATTTCCCAAAAAAATATAATTTTTTTCTAATTTCACTTCATCAACTTAGACAATTTTGTGCAGGTACATCACATACAAATTAAGATTAAAAAAACGTATTAAAACAGATTAAAAAAACATTTAAATTCTGGATGCAATGTAACAAAATAGGTAAAAAGCCAAGGGTGTGAATGCTTTCGCAAGGCACTGTACATTGTGATATTTGGTTGGATTCCTTTGACGTTGTATAAAAAATACATTATTATAATGAGATTAATAATGACTTCATTAAATTATTTAGCAACACATTATGGCAGAGTAGTGTTTATTAGGCTACATGATGCCAACATAAGCTCATGATAAAACAAACATCATCTGTCATGATCCCACCAACTTTTGCATCACAGACTGTAGAATAAGTGAAATAGACCGTTTGCCATGAGATACTATGAATATTATAAATGTAAGTAGTTTGTACCTTAATTGTAGGTTTGGAAAAACAGCCTGTAGTTCTTTGACATTTTTGGATTCAAGTAGCCATGCTAAATTAAAAACTTGATTAGGAGGTTGCCGAAGAGTGATGCCAAAGCTGAATGAATGCACTATTTTCCGTGCTTTGACTGAGCTGTGCTTTGCTGAAATGCAAATGTCTTCCTGAGAGGAATGTTTTCACACAACGAATTACTCTTTCCTGGGCAAGTCAGTGACTCTTGACTGTGGGCTGGAGAGATATCTCCTCAAACTGTGTGTAGGAGTCCTTTTGTTGACTTTAATTTGCTGGTTTTTGTTCAGTGTTTAAGAAGGTTGCTAATTAAACTGTGAGCAAGATGTTTGAAGGATTCAAGACTGCACTCTCAACAACTCCTCTGAACCATAGCTCTTATAAAATCCATAAAATATGTACTATTGGAGATACTATGTCTGTGAAATTATGGAAAATTTCCCATTAATTTGATAGGGCCCTTACATTTGCCAGCTTTGACTGAAATTGACAAAAGTAGCCTTAAAAAACTATTGAATTTTTTTTTTATTTTTCAATTACATGTAGAAAATCAACAAACTGTAACTTGACAATGGCTGCCCACACTATTACATACATTATTGATTGAATGTTTGTGAACTAAAATGTTCTATATTTACATAAATATGAACTAAAACATCATCAGACTTCCTAAATAAGTCCTAAAAGTAGATAAAGAGAACCCAGTTAAACAAATTAGACACACATACTGTATTATACTTGGTCATTTATTTATTGAAGAAAATCATCCAGTATGACATATTTCTGAGAGGCAAAATTATGTGAACCTTTGCTTTCAGTATCTGGTGTGACCCCCGTTTACAGCAATAAGTACAACTACACATTTCCGGTAACTGTTCTTTAACCATTCTTTAGTAGTTTATTACTATTTTTGAGTGGCTAAAGTATGTGAAGCTCTAGGATTAGCAGTTAATTTCTAGCAGAAATATAGAAAATTCTAAAGGGTTCACAAACTTTTAAGCACCACTGTATGACTATTATACAAATCACAATTAGGGCACAATTAATTGAAAATGGTAGAGTAGAACTGTTACTTTGCTACCCTATCGTGTACATTAATGCCATCTGAACATCTTTGTTTTGGTTAAGTCTGATTTCTGAAGCCATAATTAACCCTAATTGAAACGAATACATTAAGATGGACAAGATTTTGACAAGCCCCCTTGGCCAGCGTCTAATAGTTCATTGTCTTGTTTGTGGGGAATTCTCCTGCAGGAGCAGTCACGCTGGAGCTCCTCTTAGGGAGGGTCAATAGACGAGATTAATTAAAACATATTAAGCATGAAACGTGGACCCATGCCTAATTAGAAGTGGCTGTTTTCAGCTAATTGAAGCTGATTAAGGCTTAGAACCACATATAACTCCAAGTGAAGTTTGCCGTTAATGGCAGCGCTCTTTGATTCATTTTGACTCGTGTGGAGGATCAAATGCAACATTCGTTAAAGCCGTGCTCTAATTCAAAGGCTGCGCTCGGGCAAAGAGAGGATGATGGCTTCCTTGTTCTTCATGCATGATGGAGTGCTTGGAGCGCTGAAACAGGAGGAACTTCAGAAGGATTGTATGCATGTGTGTTTCATACACTTGAGCTGTTCTGGATATGCTTGCTTGTACACTCTGACGCTTGTCTTGATCAGAGCGTGTGCTTTTAAACACTTAATTGGGTTCTTTTTGATCACTTATGACAGAGATGGCTTCAGATACAGGATGGATGAAAAGCTGAGGGCAGGTTTTAGGCCTGTAGTGGGTCAGTTATGGTTAGCAGGGTCCTACTGTCAGCCTTTCACAGTAACTGTCTCATCTGCACTCAGCCTCATTTTCACTACAATGACCATCTTTGAACATACAATGACCCCAGAAAGTATAGGGACAATAACCCTTATATGGGTTGATTTACACCCGACGCTCCTGTTTCTATAAATATCTGGTGTTTTATAAGTATCTGGTGTTTTATAAGTATCTGGTGTGACCCCCCTTTGCAGTAGGGCTGCCACAAACGATTATTTTTTAAGATTAGTCGACTAATCGGATCATACGTTAATTGAATATAAAACATACAGCTTATCGCACTAGAATGCAGCTGTTATTATATAACCGTCATTAGATTTCAGCTCTATGCTAACTAAAAATAAAAACAATTAACATCATAGTTCATTAAACCTTTAATGAAATATGCAGCTTGTTGCAACAAACAATTATTTAACTGTTGATCATAAAGTGTAAACATAGCACTGAAACATAACGTTAGCATTAGCATTGCTATTCAAACACATGAATGTGTTCTAAGACTAATGAATCAAATCGTCATCGCTAATGTTAACTTTTACAGCTATAAATATGAGTAAGCAGCAAGTTAACTCTCTGTTTACGCTAATTTTAGCAGCTAACTAGCAATTTAGCTGACCGAGATGATGGTCCCTCTTCATCATTGTCACAATCAGCCACAACAGGCTTCATTTTCAGGTGCTCGTGCATCGCAGTTGTGCTGCCGTTGAAGGCAAGTTCTGCCTTGCAGATATTACATTGCACACGTTTCTCTTTCATTTTCTTAAAATGATCCCACTCTTTTGAGCTCCGTTGCCGGGTAGCCATGATGAGCCTGTTTGTATATAACGTCCTGTGACGTCATCCACGGCCTATCCCGGTTACCACTACTGCACATGTGCGTCAAGGACAGAAAAGGAGACTATTTTAATAGTCGACATAATCGTGACAAGTCGACTAATCATGGCAGCCCTACTTTGCAGCAATAACTGCAAATAAACATTTCCAGTAACTGTTTTTTAACCATTCTTTGGTAGATGTGAGGGTGTGACCAACAGCAAGGCAAAGGAGGCATTATTCAGGAGTAAAAAAACAACTTGTGTGTTTAGGGTCGTTGTCTTGCTGACTCACCTTCTCCTGAGATTCAGTTCATGGACAGATGTCCTGACATTTTCTTTAGAATTCTCTGATATAATTCACTATTCATTGTTCATCAATGATGACAAGCCGTCCTGGCCCAGATGCAGCAAAACAGGCTCAAACCTGATACCACCACCATGTTTCACAGATGAGATAAGGTTCTTATGCTGGAATGCCGTGTTTTCCTTTCTCCAAACATAACACTTTTCATTTAAACCAAAATGTTCTATTTTGGTCTCATCCGTCCACAAAACATTCTTCCAACAGCCTTCTGGCTTGTCCATGTAATCTTTAGCAAACTGCAGATGAGCAGTAAGGCCAAGTAAAAAAAAAGAATTGGTGATCATCCCCGCCCGACCCTCTAAAAAGCACCCAACCTTTTTTTTTTTTACACAAAAAAACGCGCCACACACCCTAGTCTGGCCTAGAATCATTCAAATTTCGCATGCTTCCAATGACGTGATCCCAAAGCAATTCTGCACATGTGCAGTACACTTCACTGTCAATACCAATGGCCGGTCGTTTTTGTGATGCAAATCATGGCTTTTGCAGTGGCCAGCATCGTA
>BRDA01011053.1:51906-71350 GCA_036984385.1 Crenuchus spilurus | reverse complement strand
AGGGTGGGTTTTAGACTGACTTTGGGCTGGATATTTTTGCTGGACCTGGCAACCCTGGTCTCTCATTAACTGTTGCGATACTTGTCACAGTCACGTTTGAAAGACAAACATGTCCTACGCACATATATACAATGCTCTGCTGAGCTTAAAATCTAAAGTTTGGAAGAAGTCTTTAAAAGAACAGTGGAAAAGATTTGGTGAGACGACATGAGGAAAGTGGCGATGAGGATGCTAGCATAGCACTGCTAGCCCCACAGAAAAACAGGACTTTCAAAATTCAACCACAACTCAGCTAGAACCAAAGTAATAACGGCTTCAATAGCCCGGTTCATTGTCAAAGACTTAAGACCATACTGTGTGGTGGAGAATGAGGGCTTTGGGGATTTGTTTAAAACATTGGAGCCCCGGTACCACATCCCAACACAACAGTATTTTACTGTTTCTGAATTCATATGTCAAATACAACTATACTTGTTCTCTAGTATTTCATTAATCTATTTGAATGCAAGCAACAACACATTTTTACTATTAACTTATGTTGAATCAATGTAAAAATATCTATTTTAAACAAGTAACGTATTATTTCCTACCCTATTATACTGAACCGAATCGTATTGAAATCGTACTGAATCGAATCAAATCGAATCGAATAGGTCCAATTTAAAATTAAAAATTTTGAGTTTCTGAATCGTATCGTACCGCATGAATCGAGATACATATCGGATCATCATTTATTGGACAGATACACACCCCTAATGGTTAGACTTAAGAAGTTCCAAAAAATTCTTGGAATATTTTTTTTACTATAAGAGTAAATTTTATTTCAACAGTAAAAGTTTTTTTTAACTGATGTTTTACTTTGAATTACATAGTAAGCTAGCTATGTTCCCATGCTGTCCCAGGAACATCATCTAATATTGACCTGGGAACATGATGCAGTTATGTTGTCCCTGGAATTTCATTATTATTTTTATGAAACCATGTGCTTCAGTTGTGCATGCTTCCTGTCGTCCTCTTCCTCATAGGTTAATGTGAATTCTATTATTTTCAACATTACTTATGTTATGAGTAGTTCCTAAACTTTCACTCTTATTATAAAATACACTGCACCTGAGGTAACAAATTGATGAAATTCCAAGGAATAATATAAATGTTGGTTCTCTGAACTAAATAAGGTGCTAGTTTGTTTAATGTATGCTTACAGCATTTTGAAGGACACATTAAGCTCTAACATATTACGCAGGTCCAGGAACAACACCCTATGCTGGGAATATCATTCAGGTGTGTTCCTTGGTAACATGTAGAAGTTTTAATTACACAGTAAGATCAGTTTCTTCTGCTGTCCCAGGAACATTATCCAGTATTGACCTGGGAATATGATGCAGTTGTGTTGTCCCTGGAATTTCATTATTATTATTTTTTAGTTCAGAAGCAATATATTTTATATTAAAAGTAGAAGTAAAATTCTGGAACAATTTTTTCCTTCAGCTCCCTCCAAAGATTTTCTATAGGGTTTAGGTTTGGAGACTGGCTAGGCCACTCCAAAACCTTGATATGTTTCTTACGGAGCCACTCCTTGGTTATCCTGGCTGTGTGTTTTGGGTCATTGTCATGTTGGAAGACCCAGTCACGACCCATCTTCAATGCTCTAACTGAGGGAAGGAGGTTTTTCCCCAAAATCTTGCAATACATGGCCCTGGTCATCCTCTCCTTAATACAGTGCTGTCGTCCTGTCCCATGTGCAGAAAAACACCCCCAAAACATGATGCTTCCACCCCCATGCTTCACAGTAGGGATGGTGTTTTTGGGATGGTACTCATCATTCTTCGTCCTCCAAACACAGCGAGTGGAATTAAGACCAAAAAGTTCTATTTTGGTCTCATCTGACTACAGCACTTTCTCCCATGACTCCTCTGGATCATCCAAATGGTCATGGGCAAACTTAAGACAGGCCTGAACTTGTGCTGATTTAAGCAGGGGAACCTTCCTTGCCATGCATGACTTTAAACCATGACGCTTTAGTGTATTAGCCACAGTAACCTTGGAAACAGTGGTGCCAGCTCTCTTCAGGTCATTGACCAGTTCCTCCCATGTAGTTCTGGGCTGATTCCTCACCTTTCTTAGGATCATTGATACACCATGAGGTGAGATCTTGCATGGAGCCCCAGTCCGAGGGAGATTGACAGTCATGTTTAGCATCTTCCATTTTCTAATAATTGCTCCAACAGTTGATCTTTTTTCACCAAGCTGCTTGGCAATTGCCCTGTAGCCCTTTTCACCCTTGAGAAGGTTTACAATCTTGTCTCTGGTGTCTTTGGACAGCTCTTTGGTCTTAGCCATGTTAGAAGTTGGGTGTCTTACTGATTGTGTGGGGTGGGCAGGTGTCTTTATGCAGCTATTAGTAACAATATGAACGTCTTATGATTCTCTTTACAATAAGTAAATCAATCATGAAATTATTGTCATCTTCCTTTTTCTTCACACAGCACAGTATTCCAGTCCTCCATTCACCTTTTCCTGAGTGGAGAGAAAAAATATTAATTAATTAATTCATTCATTCATTCATTCTAATACATCAGTGTTTTGTTGTTTTGGAGAAACAAGGCATGTAATAAATAGATTTTTATACACATTTAATTATTAATTCAATTGATACATTTTATGAATGAAAGTTTCTTTATACAAATGATGTATATCTGTTTAGAACAAATTTGGAAAGAGATTTTAAAAATAATCTAATAGGAAATGCATTTTTAGTTCTCACCTAGAGAGGGTATTAATGATAATATAACCCAGAAAATTCTTCTGTGTGTAAAATTGAAGCCCAAGAATATATATGAGGAAATTCACAAAATGGTCCACACTGTGCTTTGCAACAAAACCCTTCAAATGTTCAAAGGTTTCTATATGGTGTATAATGGACGCGTAATTGCTAATAAAATATGATTTAGTTGGTATAATCCATATACCAAGATTGGATGATGTTCCTGGGACAGCAGAAGAAACCGATCTTACTGTGTAATTAAAACTTCTACATGTTTCCAAGGAACACACCTGAATGATGTTCCCAGGGCAACATAGGGTGATGTTCCTGCGACTGCGTAATATGTTAGAGCTTAATGTGTCCTTCAAAATGCTGTAAGCATACATTAAGCAAACTAGCACCTTATTTAGTTCAGAGAACCTATATTTATATTATACCTTGAAATGTCATCAATTTGCTACCTCAGGAGCAGTATATTTTATAAGAGTGCAAGTTCAGGAACTACACATAACATAAGTAATGTTGAAAATAATACAATTCCAGGGACAACATAACTGTATGATGTCCCTGGGTCAAGACTGGGTAACATTCCTGGGATATCATAAGAAAATAGCCAGCTTACTGTGTAAATAAAGCTAAAACAACAGTTCTTCTATTTTTAAAATAAAATATTCCTGTTACACTCTTGCCTCAGTCACCATGTGCTTCAGTTGTGCATGCTTCCTGTTGTCCTCTTCCTCATAGGCTAATGTGTTACACCTGTCTTGTGTTAAGTCACAGCCCTGTGTGCGTTTGCCCATTTGATTATTCTCATTATTTAAGCCTTTCTTGTGTTTGTGTCTCTTGTCCTACATTCTGTGTTATTCTGAGTTTGTGTGTTAATGTTATGCACTCTGTGCTACTGCCACAGTGTTTGTTTTGGTTTGTCTTGAATAAACTCATTTAAACTATCCCTGTTGCCACCGCGTCCTCCTTGCACTGCACCCACAGTGACATACTGCTCCTGAAGTAAATAAAAATAATAATGAAATTCCAGGGAAAACTTAACTGCATCATGTTCCCAGGTCAATATTGGATGATGTTCCTGGGACAGCATGGGAACATAGCTAGCTTACTATGTAATTCAAAGTAAAACATCAGTTAAAAAAAAAACTTTTACTGTTGACATAAAATTTACTCCAATAGTAAAAAAAAATTATTCCAAGAACACAAATATATTATATTGCTGGGGAAGCTCAATGTTAGCTACCTAGTTTAAAACATCAGTTCCAGAGCATTTATTCTGTTGTTAATAAAAACAAATATCTGCTTCTGTGAGTACAGCTATCCTATATGATATGTTCAAGTAAATATTAGACCTTATTTTCTTGGAACTACTTAAAGGCACAGTATGTAGTTTCCAGTGACATCTTGTGGTTTAGTTTCCATATTGCAACCAACTGAAGACTTTTTCCACAGCCACTCCCTTCCAAACACGAAGTAATCTCTACGGTGGCCGTAAGATCTCATATATCTTTGATACTCCCGAACGCGATGTCTAATAGCAGCTTTAGAGCTAGTGATATGTCAAGTGGTAAGATTAATTTTAATTATAAATTTAAGAAATGTAATATGTAAACTTATCATAGCTACAATGCAGACAAAATATATTTTCTGCACTTCAGTAGTGCTATTGTTAACGTTAGCTGTTTTCTGTACAAAGTAACAAAGTAAACGCATCAAACTGCTTCACTGTAGACAGAAAATGCAGGCAGGATACACATTTTTCTCTAGTCAAGGTAAGCTTGCCATGCTCTGACGAAGGCACTTAAGCCGATAAGAATTCACACGAGCTCATATTAGCTAAGCTCGCAAACTAGCGCGCAGTTACGAATCTCCCGTTCCACCTTAAATGCTGCAGCAGTGTTCAGCTCCGATGCGCTACAATGTCCTGCAGCACCATTTAAAGTGGAATGGGGGAAAAACACTGCGCACACGAATATGAACCAAAGTTTCATCATGTTTTCTTTTCTTTGACGATTAAAGTTGTTTTCTCTTCCTGACGAGCATAAGAATATTTCGCCATCTTAACAAATAAACCAAAAAACCTTTATTCTTGCTTCTCCTCCATGTATTTCTTCTTATTGAGGTATATGTTTATTTCTTCTTCTTCTCCTGTTTTATGTCAGCCAACGGTAAAACAAAGCTACATCGCCATCGAATTTGTGTGGCCAATTCGTCATTACAACACAAACGGTTCTTGCTTGCCTCGTTTGTCCTTTTCCAGCTACTGTAGAAACATGGCTATGCAACATGGCGGCCTCAGTCGGTGTTCGACCCGCGACCAATGTAGATATAAACTGCTTATTCTAAGGTAAAATAATCAAACAACTTAGTTTATAACAATTAGATGTGTTTTTAATCATTTTTATTAGTGATTATATTAAATTCTGCTAAAAGATAACCCGAAATATTACATACTGTGCCTTTAAGTCTAACCATGCAATCTAGCTAGTTAACTATTGCTATCTAGCTAGCTAGATGACTTGTATGCAAGCTAAAAGATAAATTTATATAACTTTGTTGCTTTAGGTACATGACATAAATAGGAGTAATTATTGCAAGCAAGATTTTCATATTTTGAAAGGGCATTGCTAAATATTTTAAGTTAGATTCTCAGATTTCCCATTATGTTAGCCAGATAGCTTAAGTAGCAGAGCAACAGCTATGAGACTAGCTGAGTTAGAAGTTTACTTGTGTAAATATGTTTAGGATGTAAAACATGAAATATCAGCAATAAATGTCTTACCTTCAGCAAGAGATGCAGTACAACAGGAGTTTAGTCATGTTGAGGGAGGAAAACTGAACAGAAAAATGGCGCTGAAGGGAGGGAAAATCACTGCCTTGAGGTTGAAAAAAGGAGGGCGGGGCAGCAATGCTGATTGGTTGAACAAGTTTCGTTTAAGCTCCTCTCATGTTGACCCAGGACCAAGCCTCACTTGCACAGCTGTATTTTGACTGCTATTTTGCTTATTGAACTCATCAGTAAATATATATTATATTTTAATCTGCACGCAGGGGCGGATTTAACCAACATGCAAACCACGCAATTGCTTGGGGCCCCGGAGTTCAGGGGGCCCCCTGCTGGCCAAAAGAGGTTGGCAAAAAAAGACCGTTTTGGTTCTCTGCTGATTTTTCTGTCCAAAAACAGTGTTACGCTATATTCAAAAGAGATGGGTTGAGCACTAGGACCCAGCAAGAAACAACCACTCAGTCGGACGCCTATTTCTCTTTAGACCGCTCATTGGCTCTGCTCTTGCTAACGTGTGATTGGCCATCCCAGCGGTCACTCCGTCAGTGTCTGGACTTTCAAACCAACCCGCTTAATCCTTATCAGGGTCGTGGTTCTGTGTTCACCTGCTTTTCTCTCTCTGTCTCTCTGTCTCTCTCTCTCTCTCTCTTTCTCTCTCTCTCTCTCTCTCTCTCTGTGTGTGTCTTTCTGTCTCTCTCTCTCTGTCTCTGTCTCTCTCTCGCTCTCTGTGTGTCTGTCTACCAGTCTGTGATAAGCCATCCATTTACGTGCCTCTAAGTTGAACTATTATCAAAATGATTAAGACTTTCTGCTTATTTTTACTGAAAAATGAGGTATAATTATGGGTAAATGAGGTCTATTGACCATACAGTCGAAACATAAGTGTACAATTGGTGGTAATGAATTGGAGTGAAGTTGATTATCAAGGTGTAACACAGAATTGGGTGAAATTTTTATATTACATGATTTTAACAGTTTATTAATATGTAATAATCAATATTTAATTCATTATTAATATTATTTTATGTTAATAATAATAATAATAATAATAATAATAATAATAATAATTTTATAGTTATTATTATTATATTATTAATATTAACTAGTAATTCCTAATAAAATATTATGAATAATAATGTTTAAGTAATGTTTAAAATGTATGTATAATAATTAATATTTATTAATAATCAATAATAATAATTTAATTTATGTTTAAACCTGTACCGCACCATAACCATAAAAAAGAATCTGATCAGGGCCCCCAGACATGACATTGCTTGGGGCCCCAGAACTTCCAAATCCGCCCCTGTCCGCACATGTGTGCTTTCCTGCATTTTGACACGTTTTTGACAACAACAATCAAGGATATAGAAATGATCCACTTCATAGCAGAGATTCCAAACCTTCACATTACAGAGGTACTGTATTAATATTTTGTTATATTAATATAGATGTAATTTAGTCTTTAAAGAATGTTGGTTTGCTGACTCTGGTGAAAGCAAAACCTTCACTTAGCTTCTGCTTGATATGGTAAGGGATATTCAGGAACCAGATTTCAGTCTAGTGGTGTGTTATATTTTACTTTAGTTACTCTGCCTGGTGCAAGTAGCCAGGCTATGTGCTAAGTACTATTTTCACTACATGCAAACAGACACTCTGTGATGTATGTACTTTAATGAGCTTCACTTCCAACAGTCATCATTCAATATTACTGAAGAACAGCCAACTGCCATATAAGCTAATGTATAAAACACAGTTCCCATTCTAATGTATGATTGGTTCAAACATGTTTGAACTGAATTCTGTATTAATTCTGAATTCTGTGCCAAATCAGTAAAAACCATGGTGTCAATGATGGAATAATCCTGAAAGCTTATGCTGGATTACTGAGTGTACTGAGAGATAAAGCAATGGCTTGATTTTATGTAAGCTGAGGGGCTGTCAACTTATGTTTTAACCAGAACTAGGCTGAGAGGCTACACCCAGGCTGAATCTCAAATGATTCTTTACTCCCAATATTATGTGTTGTACATGACTGAAAATAGCCTAAGTACACAAGCAGAAGTTATAATTATCATTGCAAGGGTAATTTGATAAGGTCAAAAAATTCAGTATACAAGGACAGTTGATTAAAAGTTCTTGTCCTTCTAGCTGAAGATCCTTTATGTCTAATAATATCCTCTCCCCTGATAAAATCAGCTCATGGCTTAGTGCTTCATTGTGTGTAACACTGCTGATTCTCATTTAATTTGTTAGACAGCCATATAATTCTTAAAAGAGCAAAACATTAAGTACCTTAACTAAATCTCTCATGCTTGACGTTTTAATTATGGTATTATGAGGAACCTAAGAGAGACTGAGTATATAGCAGTGGTGGGCTGTCAGGGCCTGCAAGGCCTTCTCTGCTGGCCTAAGAAATATCTGAATCACAAACTGATGTTAATTATATTTTGTCCATGAATACTTATTAAATATTTCCAAATCGTCTGTCCACTTCCTTTTATAGATTTTCAGATGGTTGTGCTGTTTCCAGACATGTATTTACATATTAAAGCATTTAACCAATCACATTTCAGCCATCATTTGTTGCCAGGAAGGGTCAAAGACAAATATGTCTGCCGACACCTTCACAAGCCGTCCTGAAGGCTCCCTTAACACAAAATAAATGTTGATGGAACTGTTGCTTCAACCAATCAAATTTTGAGATGATGTCATAGGGGCCCTCTAGCAGGTGTCTGGCAACATCACAATATTCAGACCCTTTGATTGGATAATCAATCTAGTTAGCATTAGCTTCGATGTGGTAGGAAAGGACTTCTTGATGGAACTGAAACGCATGAATAATCTGTTTTTGAGGAAAGAGAGGAGGATGGATTTTGTTTACAAATAATCCGAATTTTGGTGAGCAAAATGTTGCTATTTTCCTAAATAAATTTTGCAAGCTTATGAGGATATGATTGATGTTTTTTATGTGTGTCGCAGCGGTAGCTGCAGTAGGAGACTTGTTCACCCCTGGTTTGTTTATTCAATAGAGGCATTTATTAAGGCTACAGGAGTTACCTTTCTGCGATGCAATAGCTCTTTATACTGTATTTGTGCATATTCAATATTTTTTATAACCACAAATTAGTTTCTGAAGGTGTTCTGCCCTCAGATTATTCAGTTTATTTTAGATATTAAATTATTTTCTTTTCCTAGGTGTGAAACGCACGGTCTGCCACTGGTATATAGTGTAGTGATTATTAGTGTAATGTGAATGCATAAATATAAGTGATACACTACATAAAACACTGAAAGAAATGAAAAAAGAAGAGGTAAGTGTACTCCAGGTTGAGACCTGTGAGGTACCAGCTTCATCAGATGGTTACATTGCCCTCCTTAAGCATTCCTGGCACAAGTTGTTGTTATCGTATAAGCCAGAAGACATAAACCCTGAAATGCAGGGAAAGAGAATCTTGACTGTGGTCATTCCAGGATGCAATAGACATCACATTGCTAGCAAAATTGGTTGTTACAATCAGCTGTGATTGAGCAGCTCTCGGTGAACTGCCTGATGTGGAATAGACTCAAGTGTGTTGTTCTCCTTTCAGCCGATGATGACAAAATGGAACGTTAAATTGCATGATTGGTCACTGCTTCACGCTAAGCGAGGAGCAAGCCTGTTGTAATTGGTATTTCAGAGACAAAAGGTAACCAGCATGTCACCACTGTCATCCTGTTATAACATTGGTCTTCTATCACTGAGGCACGTTAGACAAATTCAGCATTGATCAGCTGAGACACTGCTTGTCTGAATTATTGAGGTAATCGTTCTCAAGCCTGGATTTCTCTCTCAATTCAAGCACAAGTAATGACAAGTAAGTACAAAATAGGCTTTTGATTTCTATTCACTCTGGAACAAAATGCAAATTACTACTGAAATCACAAATGTAACATTAACTTAGTTTTGCTACAAATTTCTAAACACGACTCCTCAGACAGATAAAAGAAGTACACAAAATAAGGCCTGCAGTAGGAAGAAATGGGTCTTCTAATGTGAGTAAACAGTAATTAAAAGGAGGATGCAAAGAGCAGTGAAAGCTTTAAAAGATAGGACATAAAGCAGTCTAAAAACACTTTAAATATATACTACTGCTGCCAAGCAAATGCCCAATCAAACAAAACACCCTACTAAGGGGTAGCATTATAATTTGGCTGACAAATTTAAACCTATTTCTACTAAGTGGGTTATTTACAGCTAATAGCGATTTTTGCAATCATAAACTGCTATGCTAACTGCAAACGTGCAGAAGTTACTACTGAATTTAGCATCTTCAATTTCAGTTCATAATCACACTACTCTAAAATGGCATAAAAAGTAATCTAAATGTTTAACAATTACTTTTTTAAATGTTAGCATAAACACACAGATTAACCAGACTATCATTCTCAGGCTGTTAGCAGAATATTCTTAAAATAAATCTTAAAATAAATCTTAAAGCATGCTCGACTGAATTTGCATTGCTCAGCTGGCCACTACTTCCACTAGATCCAATCTCTCTGAAGCCTCATCCTTTCTTAATTCTAACATAAATTAGTTCAAATATTAATATATTACATATTTATCAACTACAGAAAAAAATGAACAGCAAGCAATCATAGCAATGCCTGCTAAAGGTTATTTCTCTCCATTGTCAAATGAAGTCAAATTGTGGAGAGCTATGGAGAACACAAAATCATGAAAATTCATGAAAAAAACTACATATAATACATCATTTATATTCAAAATGCTCAAAGAGCAGTGAAACCTTTACAGGATGGGAACCAGACAGTAGGCTTAAAAAACAGCTTAAATATATCATTCTGCTGCTAAGCAAATGTCAAACATGAATAGGTTCCCTACTGAGACATATCCAGGAGTGCTCAAAGTTGACTAATGCATTCAGAACTATTTGTACTGCAAGTTATTTATAGACAACAGAGGCAAGTAACCATAGACTGCTGCACTAGCTAGTCATGCAGGTACATTATGAATAAGTCAACTATTCTTACAAGTATTTTACATCTTTAACTAACCCTACAAAGGAAAAAAAAAACATTACATTATGAAGAATCAAATACTAGCTAGAAAATGGTGGCTACCAAAATGTTTCTAAAATAATTTCACATTTTAGCTACAGTGATGTAGCTTGTTGGACATTTGTTCAGAAAAATGATCCAGTATTACATGTCTGGGAGTTACAAAAGTATTTAGCTGATAATCTGAAGAGGAAATTTGAGTCAGGTGTTGTCAGTAAATGGGATATGACCGTGTATCATAGGTTGAATAAAGTAGAGTTCTGCAATATATGTAATTTTAAAAGGTTCACATACTTTCAAGCACTAATCTATACCTAACATTTTACTGAAAATATATTTCAGTAAATATATTACATATTCTACATATATACAATACATATTCTAAATAAAGTGTACGACCCAGCTTTTATGCATCTTTGAACATCATTGAGTATCAGGATTTAAAAAATGGTTCTTCAAGGGTTATTTAGTAAACTAAATGGCTATATATAGAACCATTATCACTCAAAAAAAATTGATTAAAGTTATTCAGACTGATGAAGACTGTGCTGGTGTTTATAATGTTTAGCAACTTCCGGTTGTAAACGTCACTGAACTAACGGTCATTTGAGCAACTAACGATTAACATTAGTTAATATTTAGCACTGACGTACATAATTACAAACAGCTACTTGTAATGCAGTGAACGTAAAACACAATCACCTCATACAGGATTTAGTAACAGAAATATGCAGCCACTTCTATTAGCCGTCATTCAGCTCACGAGATGTGACAGGAGCCAGGGTTGCTATATCCACCATAAACACCCCTTACAAACTTCTGTTAAATTCCACTTTTAGAAGCTGAAACTACAAATTAGTCCAGAAGGTGTCAGAGAGGTTTGAAGAAAATGCGATAAACATTGCAAAATTACTACTTATCCTTAATCCTTAATATTTTGTTAATCTTATTTTGAAATTTAAATTAAATTTAAAAAAACTGTTTACAATGTATTATTATTATTATTATTATTATTGTTGTTGTTGTTTTGAAAGTTGCCCAAAAAAGTGCACACTGTAACCTTTGAATTCAAACTAAACCAAAAGGCAATTTACCAGCGAATCTGGCAACCCAAAGTATTCAGACGATAATGAATGACATGCTGTGCCAGGAAGGAAGTTTGCTTACTTGTTTATTTGTTTATCTAGCATTACTCCAGGTCTGAAAACATATCATAACATATTTTGTTTCTACCAGGTATCATTTTCTTGAAACAAATAACAGTTGTGTTGTAATGTAGTAATGCACACCGATCAATTATAACAAAACCTTGTATCTACACTCATTGTCTATTTTAGCTCCACTGAGCATGTAGGTGCACTTTGTAGTCTACAATTACAGACTGTAGTCCATCTGTTTCTCTGTAAACTTTATTAGTCTCCTTTCACTCTATTCTTCAGTGCTCAGGACCCCCACAGAGCAGCTATTAATTGTGTGATGGATCATTCTCACCACTGCAGTACCATTGATATGGTGGTACAGATACAGCAGAGCTACTGGAGGTTTTAAACAGTGTGTTAGCTCACCGTCCACTCAGACACACCTACCTTGATAGCTCATCTGTTACTGCACAGTTTGTGTTGGTCATCCTCTACTGCTTCACTGATGGTCACAGGATGCTGCCCAGAGGTTCCAGCCCTATCCACCTTTTGACTGGATAGGTTTGGTTGGTGCACACTTTTATCATTCCAGCAGTGACACTGAGGTCCTCTCTTTTGTAAATATTGTGGTTCTTGTGACATCACAAAAGAATTCATACAAAATTTTGTGAAATTCAACTTCATATATTCATAAATGGGCTGTTCACATGAAAACAATTTTAAAGAAGGAATGTTTAAGGATGTTTACATACTAGGTCAAACTGTTTTATATAAAATGTAATGAAACTGATTTGTCTTTAATTTGGGCCTTTTAAGTTTTAAAGTGAGCTGCAATCTATGATTAGGGGTTTAATTGGTTAATCAGTCAGTTATGATGTTGACTAATTGCAATGGATGAAGGGAAGTATATGTGTTGTCACTAAAGGATATATGCAGTATATAATAACAAGATTCATGGCAAACTATTTTTGGTATTGACATTATTGTCATTCAACTGAATTGAATCAATAAGTTGTTACAGCTCAATGATGATGCTACACATTAGGCTATCAATAGGCTATTAGGGATCATGATTAAAGTCACACCAAGATCAAAGATCTTCTGAAGACATAAAGCAACCTAAACCTGTGTCAGTGCTGTAAAACTGTCAAGCATGGCAGAAGAAACGTAAAAGAACATTTACATTCTTAGCTCTAGAAGCACAGGCCTGTTTCTCAAGCAGGTGATCAGACACTGCTGGAGGGGAATTCTCTCAAATGTCAAAAGGTGTGTCTTCTCAAAGCATCACATAAGCACTTTCCAGCATGAATGCCCTTTTCCTCTGAGGAGCTTTACAGAAAGTACAAACAGCTTGCAGCTTTAAATGTTCTTCGGCTATAGACTGCGGTCATAATAAATCCATAAAAAGGCGACTGGCCACAGCGTTAAATGCTCAAATTGTTGGGACAGGTACAAGCCCTGCCGAGCAGAGTGGCTTTGAATTAGAAGATCCTATTTTGTAGGAAATTGGATCAAACTTGCCCCATCTATTATGTAACCGGAGTGCTCCACACACCTTGGAATAAATGTCCAGCAGAGAGTAGTTTAGACGGTTGGAGGAATAATAGAAATGATGGCAAAGGATGAGATAGAGAGGCATTTAATTGTGCTGTCCTGACATCTTAATTGAATACCTGTTGCCACTAATCAGGCATGGCGCCCAAGAAGTCATTTCATTCTTCATTTTAATGGCATAAAACGTCCCTAAGCTATTAAGCAGCATATAATCTTAATAAGCTTGAAGTGAATAAGCCCATAGAAGAGAGTGCTCTTAAGACTCCGAAAAAAAGGTTTCTCAGTGAATTTTGGCTTGATTGTAGCCTTTAAATGGTCTCATGTATAGGTTCTTGAAACAGTTATGTATCATTTAGAAAACACTTTCTTTAAACAATCAACTATGTCAAGAGTGATGAACTCACTTTGTCATCGATGAAGACTTCTGAGAGTGTCTTGGCCAGCAAAAAAATTTCTTAACGAAATCAATCTTCACCTCTTACTTAAAGCCTGAATAACCACTCTGACAACTCTTATTTTGAACACATTGTGAGGGCAGTTCCACAAGAACAGTTGAAGGTAAAAGAGGAAGAGTACAAGTGGTAACAAGACAGATGGACAGAAGAATCAGCTTTTAAGAACACCCAAACATTTGGTCACCAGAATTGACACTGCATGTTCTGAATCAAAATAGAAGAGTTTTGCACTTTTGGAGAGAAGTATGATTTTCTTTATCAGTTCTTGAACTTGAACAGGATGGGTAGCTGTCAGTCCATCCATGCATCCATTATATTCCGCTTGTTGTTGTCAGTCAGTTTCCTTCAATGTACCTGTGTACTTTAGTCCAGCTGAAGGTTTTTCAGTAATTAATCATTTCTATATCATTTGAGCACAGCTGCTGCTCTTCATATTACGTGAATATGATAAATGAACCTACATAAATGGTGCAGAATTACTTGGAATAAAATCTCTTTGCATTAGCTTACATTTAAAGTTGAGAATGTTTTTTCTTCACTTATAGATGTAACGTTTTGGAGATGTGTATATTTTTGGACAGTGATGATATGAAGGATATAATCAAAATCAATTGTGAATAAGGTGAATGGAAGTTAGTAGAACCACAAATTGTTCTTAGTCATTTTGGGCCATTTATTTTACATCATACAATTTTCACAGAATATAAAGAGCTGTGTGTATGTGTGTAATAATAATAATAAAAATAAATAATAATAATAATATTATTAATAATAATAATAATAATAATAATAATAATAATAATAATTAACATGAATATAACATGAACAAAAAACAATGGTGGTACTTGGCATTCCTTGAAAAACATCACATGCAGTGTAACATCAACAGGTCAAACAGAACAGTAACACCTCCTTGCTATTACTTTAAAAATGCTTATGTAGATGCACAGAATTGACACAGGTCCCATTACAAGATCATTGCTGCATGCAACCACTGTTACTAGTGTATAACTTGTTAGGCTAGACTTTTCACTTCTAGAAGCAAAACTTCATTTTCTTAAAGAGCTTATTTACAGCTGAAAATAAATTAGAATGATTTCCATGACTCCAGTCATCTGAAGTCAGTGCCACACAGACTCAGAATACAATTAAACGTTTTTTTTGCCATTTAGATGCAAAATTATTTTTTTATCACCAGAATTCAGTTGGGACTTTTTATTATCACTTATAAAGAAAAAAGTGATAATGGGTGTGTTAATCACAAAAAGCCATATGTAAACATAAGTGCCAGTCTAGAAATGAAGTTGAATGGTATGATCATGCATTCATTTGTCTATCATAATGACTAGGTGGGAGAAGGGCAATACTAAGGTTTTTTTTATATTACAGAAAAGTATTATTTAGTACTATTATTTAAAACATATTTCTACAGTCTTAAGGGGGGTACTTCATTACTGTAGAACTCAATATATATAAAAGTACACATGGACACTGAAGTACACAGACTCTTTAAAAGCATTTTGAATATATTATGTATGCATTTAAGACTGCCTCCACACACATATTAGAAATCCGTGTTCTCAGTAAAACTCAGTCATCACAAGCTCTCTGCTGCAGCCTTGTGGCCTTTTGAGAATACTTCTACAAAAGACCGGAGCCGAGACTGCATGAGCTGGCAATTCATGAGCAAAGTGTCTAGTTCACCTGCATTTAAATTACTTCTTCTCCCCCTTCTCTTGTTTCTCCTCCTCCTCTGGCTTCTTCTCTTCTGCTGGCTTGTCCTCCTCCTCTGGCTTCTTCTCTGCCTCTGGCTTCTTCTCCTCCTCTGGCTTCTCTTCTGCTGGCTTCTTCTCCTCTCCTTCTGGCTTCTTCTCTTCCTCTGGCTTCTCATCCACTGGCTTCTTCTCCTCACCTTCTGGCTTTTTCTCCTCTTCTGGCTTCTCCTCACCCTCTTTCTTTTCCTCTTTTGTATCCTTCTTTTCCTGCCCTTCCTCCTCCTCTTCCTCCTCCTCTTCTACTTCCTCACCAGCATAGTGCTCTATTTGAGCAATGCGCTGTTTGAGACTTTTCTCCGTTTTATCATAGTTTGCAAGCAGCTTCTTTAATTTGGTCTGCATCAGCATCATGGTGGAGTAGATGCGGTTTACTCTATCCTCCAGATCCTTCTGGTCTGGCTTCAGGTTCGCTGGATCAAGATCCAGCAGACCATCTTTCATAAGAATCTGCCTCCCCTTGTCTTCCAGCATGGTTTTGGCTTCGGGGTACTCAGTCAGAGCCTCCATGAGATCATCCTTCGTCAAGCAAAAGAGGTCAGAGTACCCAATGCTGCGGATGTTGGCCGTCCTACGGTTCCCGGCTTTACTGCCCTTGATGTTCAGGATGCTGATCTCACCAAAGTAGCTGCCATCTCCCAGGACACAAAACTGTGTAACACCGTCATCAGCAACTACGGCCAATTTTCCTTCTTTGATGATGTACATCTCACGCCCAATGTCACCTTTGCGGCAGATGTAGTCACCGGGACTGAAGACTTGAGGGCGCAACTTGAGCACCAACTGAATCAGCAAGCCAGCTTCACAGTCAGCAAAGATCCTGACTTTCTTTAGGGTGTCCAGATGCACTGTCATGCCGATTTCTGCCCGGAGCTTGTCTGGAAGGTATCGCAGCACCTCTCTCTCATCTTGTGCCTTCTTGTTGGTCCAGAGGTAGTCAAACCACTTGATGACCCTGTCCTCCAACTCCTTGCTGACATGGCGCACATGCATGTACTGTTTGATGTTGTCAATGCGGGCCTGGAATTGAGCTTGCGCCGCATTCATGTTGGAAATCATGGTAGCAATGTTTCCCACAATGGTGGCAAAGATTAGCACACCCACCAGGAAGTCCACCACATGGAAGAAAAACTCAGAGTCTAGCTCAGGGGAAGGTGTCTCTCCAATGGTAGTGAGAGTGAGGGTGGACCAGTAGAGGCTGAAGGAGTATTTCCTCAAGAGATCCCCAAACTCAGGTTCATCAAGTGAAGGGTACACCCAGGCATCCGAACCGAAACCAATGGATTTGGAGAAGGAGAAATAGAGGCATGCATTCCAGTGAATGATAATGAGAATATACATAACCAGGGTGCAGATGCGAAAGATGTTGGGATAGTTGGTCATAGTTTGTGAGCGTTCAAAGAACTCAAACATGCGATTGATGCGAAGGAGCTTGTTGATGCGAATCTCAGGATAGTCAAGGCCCATGACAAAGTACAGAACATCAGTAGGTATCATGGAAATGACATCAATTCGGAACTGAATGCTGTCTGTGTACTTCTTGATAAGGAGCTTCTTATCTTTAACAAGCAAACCTTGTTCAAGGTATCCTGTTTGGAAAAAGAAAATATATTGCATGGAAGACCACTTACAAGCTTGTTTGCTGGTATAAGGACTTATTGTTGAATTTTTACTTTACTAAGCAACTACTAAAACTAATATTAAGGGGTTGAAATTAAGTTTAAACCTTTTAAACCATACAAGTTGTGGTTATCTGCTGCAACAAAAAATAACTTTATATTAAACAAATAATAAACCTTTCCTTTTCAATTGCCTCATAGTTGAAACAAAAGTAAAAGACTTTTACTACAGAATCTAAACTGATGATAAATCTTATGCATAACAGAGCTATTGTGAACAAGTTGATTGTTGTTCATAATTACATTTATTAGTAAAAATCTGTCATATACAGTGAGGAAAATAAATATTTGAACACCCTGCGAAGTTCTCCCACTTAGAAATCATGGAGGGGTCTGAAATTTTCATCTTAAGTGCATGTCTACTGTGAGAGACATAATCTAAAAGAAAAAATCCAGAAATCACAATGTATGATTTTTAAAGTGTTGTGGTCAGATGAGACCAAAATAGAACTTTTTGGTCTTAATTCCATTCGCCGTGTTTGTAGGACGAAGAATGATGAGTACCATCCCAAAAACACCATCCCTACTGTGAAGCATGGGGGTGGAAGCATCATGTTTTGGGGGTGTTTTTCTGCACATGGGACAGGACGACTGCACTGTATTAAGGAGAGGATGACCAGGGCCATGTATTGTGAGATTTTGGGGAGCAAGTTCTTTCCCTTAGTTAGAGCATTGAAGATGGGTCATGGCTGGGTCTTCCAACATGACAATGACTCAAAGCACCCAGCCAGGATAACAAAGGAGTGGCTCCATAAGAAGCATATCAAGGTTCTGGAGTGGCCTAGCCAGTCTCCAGACCTAAACCCTATAGAAAATCTTTGGAGGGAGCTCAAACTCTGTGTAAGCGACTTACAATAGTGGGAAAGTACAAATGCAAAAAATACTAGAGTTGTACTAGTATTTACTAGTACTAGTATACTAGAATTAATATTTCGATATTGAATGCTGAGTGCATATCAGTACTCATGGGGAGTATTTGGGATCACTAGAGCAGGTGCTCTTTGAAGAGCTCGGATTTTAGGAGTTTCTTGAACCCAGTGAGGGACACCTCTGCTCTAGTGGCGGTAGGCAGCTTGTTCCACCATCTGGGAACTACTGAGGAGAACAGTCTGGATTGCTTTGTGTGAATGTTAGGCAAAGCAAGGCAACATTCAGTGGAGGAGCACAGCGACCGGGCAGGGACATAAGCTTTTAGGAGCGAGTGCAGATAAGAGGGAGCCTGCTCTGTCATCACCTTATAGGTGATCGTGCAGTCTTTGTGTTTGATCCGGGCAGCAATCGGAAGCCAGTGTAGCTCAGTGAGCAGTGGGGTGACATGTGCCCATTTTGGATGGTTAAAAACCAGACATGCTGCTGCATTCTGGACCATCTGTAGTGTTTTAATAGTGCAGGCTGGGAGGCCTGTTAGCACAGCGTTGCAGTAATCGAGGTGTGAGATAACCACAGTTTGTACCAAGAGTTGAGTGGCATGTTGCGTTAGGAACGGTCTGATTTGTCTGCTATTATAGAGCGCAAAGCGGCAGGACCATGCAACAGAGGCCACATGATGTGTGAATGAAAGCTGGTCATCAAACATAATCCCAAGGTTCCTAACAACCTTTGACGGAGAGAGTGAGAGAGAGTCGATCGTCAAGGTGAGATTTGTGTTGAACTGACTGTTTTGCGGGGAAGACCAGTAGTTCAGTCTTTGAGAGGTTAAGTTGTAGGTGGTGATCCTTCATCCATGAGGATATATCTGAGAGGCAGTGAGATATCCGCGCCGTGATGGAAGAGTCATCAGGCGGGAATGACAGATAGAGCTGAGTATCATCAGCAAAGCAATGGTAGGAAAAGCCATGCGAGTGGATAACTGGTCCCAGTGAGGTGGTGTAAATGGAAAAAAGAAGGGGTCCCAGTACCGAGTCTTGGGGCACTCTGGTGGACAATGAGTGCAAAGAGGACAGCTGTCCTAGCCATGACACTTTAAATGAACGCTCAGCGAGGTAGGATCTGAACCATGATACTGGTGTATCCGAGATACCCATGTTTGAAAGCATAGATAATAGGAAGTTGTGATTGACCATGTCAAAGGCTGCTGACAGGTCCAGCAGTATGAGCACTGAGGACTGTCCGGTGGCTCTGGCAGTTTTTAAGGCTACTGTGATGGACAACAGAGCCGTTTCAGTAGAGTGTCCTTTTTTAAAACCAGATTGGTTGCGATCGAGATGGTCGTTCTGGGTGAGGAAGTCAGAG
>BRDA01011053.1:0-51806 GCA_036984385.1 Crenuchus spilurus | reverse complement strand
TGCGCTTTCTGTAGGACCCAGCGATAATGGGGATATACTGATAGCACATGGCTGAGGCAGTAGGACTGGCTGCCTTGTTGGTGGCCTTGCTCGGTAGACTCACACAGGTAGACTCGCAGGTCTTAACCCAATTAAGTCTTCACACGAGATGGGCTGCACACAACACCTGACGCCTCAGCTGACAGTTCGGCAGTTTAGAGTGTTTAAATAGGTGAATTGTCCACAGCTGGTGTGAGTTTGGAGTGGGCGTGGCACGCGCCGCTCAGCCAAAACTCATACAAACGGTACCGAAACTGCACTAAACAGTGCGTTTAGTTTGCAAATGCAGCCAAAAACAAGAGCAGTCTGTTGGTGCTGTGTTCCTGATGTGATCTGTGACCTTGTCCGCAACAATTAGGAAATCAGCTTCACCAGACCGCCTTTTTAAGCTGTGAGGAAACCGCCCCAAGTTTCGCTTTCACAGATACAGCTTAGAGAGTGGGCATGGCATGCGCCGCTCAGCCGAAACTCGTACAGACGGTACCGAAACCGCACTAAACAGTGCATTTAGTTTGCAATTACAGCCAAAAACAAGAGCAGTCTGGTGGTGCTGTGTTCCTGATGTGATCTGTGACCTTGTTCGCAAAAATTAGGAAATCAGCTTCACCAGACCAATCAAATAAATTATTTAGAAATCATACATTGTAATTGCCGGATTTTTTCTTTTAGATTATGTCTCTCACAGTGGACATGCGCCTAAGATGAAAATTTCAGACCCCTCCATGATTTCTAAGTGGGAGAACTTGCAAATTCGCAGGGTGTTCAAATACTTATTTTCCTCACTGTAGGTTATACTCATTACATGTAAAGTGACATATTTCAAGATATTTTTTTAATGTTGATACAGTTTGAATAGTAATTTAACTCCATATGATTTATTTTGTCAATTTTATCTCCTTCCCAGTGTAGTAGTAGCCAGTTAGCCCATCCCATCCATTATCACTCTACCCATCACTTTTGCAATGTTCCTGACTCTAGGAGGGTGAAGTCAAACACAAGCCTCTTGCATTGTGTGTGATGCAGCCATCGCCTCTTTTTTTTTTTCAAATTACCACTGATACACCATCACTGGGTAGCCAACACACTCGGAGGAAAGCGCTGGATTCCAAGCTTCGAATGGACTAATCAGTAGATGCCTGAGCCAGCAGACATTGCAATGTGAAAGTGATAGGGAGAGAGAGCGCCATCTACCCGCCCAGAGAGAGGGCACTGCCAATTTTTGCTGTCTTGGGCCCCGGCTGTTGATGGCAAACAGCATGACTGGGATTCGAACTGACAATCCTTATTATAAAATAAATTAAAATATTAACTTTCTATTCAAAAAGCAGAACAAAATAAAATAGCAACCCTAAGGTTAGTTCTTACCTGTCCTTGTCCTGAAGGCCATGTCTGCTAAGTAAAGCAAATCGCATAGATAATCAAGGATGAACCATGTCATCAGATAGTTGTGTTGCAATTCTTCAAAACAGGCTCTGCAAAGTGAAAAAGATTGATTATGGCTTATGCTTTATTCTATACAACACACATTCTGTGTTATGTATTATTTACTAGCCAGTTTGAATATTCCTTTTGAATTTCCTATGCTAGAACACTTCTGTTTGTTGCTTTTATTGTACATAAATTAGGGTGTAACCAGATATGGCTACATGATTCAGAATAGAGCTGCACCAAGAATCAACAGCAGCAATAATTTAATTTAATAGTCAGTTACTCTCTACCTTTAATACTTAAAAAGGGTTGGACTAGAGTTCTGTATTGGTTAGTGTGCTTAAAATCAGTATCAAAGTAAAAATTCTGGGGTCTCCAAAATACGAGTTAAATTAAATAAATTAAATATATTAAGATACAAATATAATAAAATGGAATTTAAAGGACCAGTTAAACATAAAATTGACGCCAAGTGCACAAATATTTACAACATTCAACAGACAGAGATGATGAAATTTACACCCCAATTAAAAATTACATATCGAATAAAGTCATGAGATACCACCACAATATATTAGAGTCAATAATGTGTCCAAATGTTTGTGGACACCGTTCTAATGAATGCATTAACCTACTTTAAGTTGCACCCACAGTTAGTCTAGTCTCTGTAGAGAAGTACTGCCAATAGAAGAGGACTCTCTAGAGCAGATAAACATGAACCTATTGCCACCATGTCTAATGATAGATGTGGGCTAGAGGGCTATAAAGACTTCCAGCATTGTGGAGCAGTGGAACTGTCTTTTCTGGAATGATGGTGCTCCATCCAGTACTTCTGGGATGAGTTCTGGAATTGATGTGGGTTGATATTCATCCATCATCCTGACTAAGTTGCAATCAAATCCTCACAGCAATGCCCCAAAATCTAGTAGAAAGCCTTTGCTGGAGAGTAGACAGTTTACTCCAACAAAAGCAGGATAAACTCTTGGTTTTGTAAAAAACAATAAATGAGCAAGTAGTCAAGAACACACAAATCAGTGCAATGTCTGCTGAGGTCATACTGAGATCAAGATTTGAGCTACAAATTATCAGGCTACAAATTATCACTGTAGGAAGTAAAGAATGTCTTCAAACATATAATATTGAAGTAGATTCTTTGAATCCCGACAAAATGGCTTCTGGATAACAATCCTATTTAAATTCCTATATGATCTTGTTCCACTCTGTTAAAGCACACAGAAACCTTACCTTGCAATGATCATAGTCCAATTGTACATGACAGGTACAGTGATGAGAAGCAGCCATTGGTAATATAGGTTGCTGGCTGGGTTAATCACAAACACCTCTTTTGGCCTTGAGTGAGAAAACAATGAGAAGGTAATGATGCTTCAATCAGAGGTGAGAAAACTATTGATTGAAATTTACATGTCTGGCACCTACCCTTCCTTGTCCTTCTCTTTCTCCTTCGGTTTCTCCTTTTCCTTTTCTTTTTCCTTTTCTTTCTCCTTCTCTTTGGCATTCTCTTGATCCTTCTCCTCTTTTTTCTTCTTATTCTCTTTTTTTTCCTTTTTTCTAATAAACACCAAATGAAAAATTCACCATATGCTCGACATGATTATCCAGGTCTCACTGAGGCACATATATGGTATTCTTACTCTTTTTTCTCTTTCTTCTCCTTTTTTTCTTTCTTCTTCTCCTCCCTAGAGAGACAGGTAGATTGATAGACAGACATTTGTCATTATAATTATTATTATTATTATTATTATTATTATTATTATTATTATTAATATTATTATTACTTGTATGTGTAATGAATATAAAATGTATGTCACTTTATGTAAACTGAATTAATACCACAGTGAACATTTGTTTTGGAGATGCACCAGTACATAATGGTTCCAAGGTCTAATGCAAAACATATTTGCTTACTCTTCATTATTGTTGTTGTTGTTTACATTGAAGCGGCATATTGGACTTTGAGGTGGATGAGGGTCCTCGTTGTCTTCTCCTGAGTCCAAAGCTGGAGTCATTCGAGGAAGCACAGTAAGAGTCTCTGAACCAGGGACGATGGTCATGATTCCTTATCTCACTAACCTGTGTGTGTAAAGTGTTACTTTTTAATGAAATACACACAGAAATGTATCAGACATCCAGACATTTACTTACCAAATGGATTATCTCAGCATAACACAAATATCCACCCAGTTAAAGTTCACAGATTCATGGCAGTCCACTTGGAATGAAGGAAGTATTGGAGATATTGAAAAGCAGATAACCTTAATTTGTCTCCGACATGCTGCTCTGGTTCATTGCCCCATGCTGCTGACCCTGAAAAGGATTGGGTGACTAATAAGAGGATGAAATGACGATGGCAATGTCAGCTATCCCCTCTTGCTTGGATGCCTAAAAATATATCAGATTGTCTCTAACAATGAATACAAGCAAAGGATTTGATCATATTTTAGGACAACACTTCAAGTTAGGTCTAATTTTGAACTGATATTAATGCCTACATTGGATTTCATGGAAAAAGTTTGTCCAGAGCTTTGATAATCCAGTTAAAATAAACACAGTATACTGGTTTTCCTGATTGTTTTTTTCCCCATCGGTCTATCTGTAATGTGCTACTCAGTGTGTTCTGTTTCTAAACTGAATCAGTGAGAATACTGGAGGATTTATTCCCAGCACTGAGACACTTGCTGAGTCAGGACTTAGGCAGATCTCTCTGATCCTATTATAGCAAGCTGCTAGCCATACACATCCATTCTGTGGCTTCAGTGAAAGAGACGGTTAATATTTTAGTGGTAATATTTTAAATTGAAGGTTTGAGGCCAAGTTGAATGCTAACTTCCTTGTAGAAGTGCATACAAAAACAGAACATTGTGAAAAGGTTTACTGTAAAGTGGCATTTCAAGCCTTTGTCTAATGTTAATTATGAAGTGCCAGTGCTAGGCATTGCCAGGAGGGCAAATTCACAATTGAGTGGGAGGGTTTGGCGGTACAATTTTTGCATACCAGAAAGCTTTTGTGCTTGGCAACAGATATTTTTGGTTGCCCCTTGGGCACTTAGACCCCCACTCACGTGCGTGATCCACGTTGGTGGAGCACCAGCCCTGTCAGTATGGCTTATAACTCGTGAATCAAGAATATTTCACTTGGAGGTACTATTCAAATTATTATTCAGAGTATTAGTTTTGTTTACGTGTCTCAATTCATGCTGTAACCTGAGAACATCTAGAAAAAAGTTGGATAATATCATTTTCTTATAGTCTAAAAATAATGAGAGATAGTATATATGTTGCCTACATTCACTTGCCAAAATATTATTACACTTTAAAGTGCAAATTTGGTTTTAATTAAAGAGGCCACTGATTGCAGGATAAAGACAGACAATTTTATTAGAAGAAAACAAAAATACAGAAAAAAGGTGACGTCACCTCACAGTCACAAAGGTCCAGCTCTCACACTGAGGTTCACACAAATCAACATTAAAAAAAATTCACACATCGGTTTTTCACACAACATGCTTTTGACCTTGGAAGCCAATCTCTTGGCATCTTTCAAAAAACCAAACCCACCCATGTACCATTATGATTAGGGATGTAGAATTTAGGTGGTGGGTTGTGGAGTTGATTGGGTTTTGTTGATCACTACAGAGGAGAGTCTGCTACTATATCAGCTCCCACGCCTGGCCCCACCACTGTGGAGTCAATCTCCACAGCCACTGGCACCTCCTGGGGTACCAGTGCAGGGTCAAGAGCAGCAGCAAGGACATCAGTGGCAGGGGCATTTGCATCAACAGGAACCTCAATGCCAACTTCAAGGACCACTGGGGGATCAACTGCAACAGGGTCAACAGCAGGAGCTACATCAGTGGCTGTGGCAGCTGCATCAACCGCTGGCTCAGCTTCAGCTTCTTCGGCCCCCTCAGCCTCGTCTGAGTTCAGTGGAGCTGCAGGTGCAGCAGGTGCAGCTGGGTAGCCATATGATGAGTAGAATGCAGCAATATTTGGCTGATATAACAAGAAATAAAAACATGAATACATTTCACAACAAATGCTCAAAGGGGATCCTGATCTTGAGTGTGAAGGTTGGGGTTATCTGGTCTGTCTCAATGCCTCACCTGTTCTTCCTCATCAGAACCGTCTCCTCTAGGGGGCAAAGCTGGGAAGGTGTTGAACAAGAAGCCCTGGAAGAAATGCATGTAAGGATGAAAACTGATTGAAAATGCGAGTGAAGAACAACTTCAATATGTTAGAGCAGTATAAACTCATCAATTTTATGTTCAGTACAAGTAAAGCAATTTCAGACGTTATTTTGGTAGGTGAATGTAGCATTAGGAGTTTTATCCATAGGCTGTGTGGTTGACAAGTCTGCCTGATGGAAGGCAGCATTGTTACTCACTATACTATACAAACCTGTGTGTTCTGATCAAAATCACACATTTTTGACATGTCTACATGTTTGCATATCAATTATTAATAATATGAATATGAATAAACAGGAGTACTTCTAGCTGATTAGCTACAGTAGGACAGAACACTCCTCACCGGCTGTGGTACCTGAGCAGGCTGAGCCTGAACCTGTACATGGGGGGAAAAGATATTTCAAATTTCTCACTGGTGCATGCAAGGACTTTTTCATTCAAGCCACAATGTTAGGATTCAATACAAAAAAACATGTGCTGTGTGTTTGTGGTAGGAAAAAAATCCCCTTGGACTGTTTGAGCCTCACTGGCTCTCAGACATCAAATAGCCTTGACAGCATCTTTGATCTCTTTGATTCCTCAGGTCTTTTAAAGAGTATTAAGATATTTTTGATAGCCTATACCTTTTCTTCTCATGACAAACACTGCACAGGCTGCCATTCATCTCTCCAGCCTAAAATCCTATATTAGAGCCCTTTTTTCTGCTTTTTGTGGGCTGAGATCCTTTACATTTAACATTCCATGATGAGTGGGCAAATAGAAATTATATAAAATTACCTTAAATACAACCTCTTTAGATAGACTTACATTCAAAGCTATGAATCTAACTTTGCCTACTGCTGTAAAGTTATAATTTTGGAGAACATTAAATCTACTCATTTTAAGAACAAATAAGACACCTGGGGTGGAGAAGGGGCCGCAACAGCCTGTAAACAAAAAGGGAAAAAACAATGGGTTGGTGAGATTGCTTTGGGAGCCGGAGGTCTACAGTCGGTACTCAAGCCCTTCTACAGGCACTAACCTGATGCTGCAGGTGACCAAACATTCGGTAGAGCTCCATCAGCTGCAGGGCTGTGTGAGCATGGGCTGATATCTGCTGCTACATGAGGGTAAGTCAGGATGTGAATCATTTTCATTAAGCAGTGTTAATGGCACTGTGTGGAATATGTCTAAATTTGAGTTAGAGGGTGGACTTACTTCTTGGCTGCCACTTTCAGGCGCCTATAAAAGAGAAAGCAATGCAATTACAATGTATGAGTGAGACTGTCACACAACAAGATGAATGATAAGGTCAAGTTTATTGCCCATTTTGCTCAAAAGTAATGTCTTTATTTTTGCAGTTTCAGTGGAAGTAAAGTCAACGTAAATCACTTACTGGAGCAGCTAGTGTGTAGCCCACAAAGCACAACAGGAACACGACAGGTTTCATCTTCAAACTGAAAAAACAAGGCAAAAAAACTTTACTAACAAACGTAATGGTAGAACATGGTTTAAATTGGTATCAGAGCCTCATTTAGCCTCTACAGCATGAGAAAAGACTTCCACAGCTGTTTGAAATTTTAGTTATAATAGTCAACAGATAAATCCAGATAAAAAAATATATGAACGTGTACTTACTTCTTCTTGTAAAGTGAACGTTTAGTCTCTTGGAGATGTAGAGTACATGATTGCACAGCACAAATGAAATATATAGTGTAGAAGCTCTGGAATGAGCCAATCACAGAAATGTACTCTTCAAAAAGGAGTCAGAATTGATAATGGCTCATCACGTATAATTATACACTGTAAAATTGTGCTTGGTCTGCAGTTCTTAAAAAAGACGGGGTAGAAAATGAAACACAATCACCAACCACTTGAGATGATTCTACAGACTGGAGGGGGTTTCTGTCTGACAGAGCTGTTGGAAATAAGTGGTCTGTTGGACTGAAGGTGGTTTTGGGGGCTGCGTTTTTACATTTCAAGAATAGTGTGCAGGTGCGAACATATTAAAACAAAGACTTTAATAGAGGCGTCAGTGCTCCAATTTTGCAAACGATTTAATTAGAGGCTTGACTTGAAATAGACAGAATGATAAATCCCTGTTTCTATTGTTGTAACTGCACTGACAGGTTGAAGAGTTTAATTCTTGTCTACGTCAACCCCCAGACTCCGTTGGGGCCTGCAGGAGATTGATAAGTCTGAAGCTTTAGGGACGTTTTCATAACAGAGAGAGAGAATCACTTGGTATGCTGATCTACTGACTGATAAAATGTGGTTATTTACTGTATTGTGTGTTGCCAGGTCCTCAAGTACAAAAAAGCAACAAATATTTGCTGAAGTCAGCTACAATGACTGTTCTGAAAACAGAAAATGAATTATAAGCAAAGCTTAATACGTTTGGAACAGAATCTATCAAAGTCCAATTAATTAATCAAGGAATATAAATGTTGTACATCAAATAAGAACAGAACAGAACATCCAAAGAAAGAGTAGCTTAGAACTCTCTATGTTTTAGAGCACAGTTGCAGAACATTACAAATTATTACAGTGGAGGAAATAATTATTTGATCCCTTTCTGATTTTGTAAGTTTGCCCACTGATAAAGATATGAAAGGTCTATAATTTTGAAGGTAGGTTTATTTTAACAGTGAGAGATAGAATATCAAAAAGAAAATCAAGAAAATTACATCGTATAAAATATGTACATTTTTATATATAACATACATACATTTTATAAATGTAAAAAATCCACTGTATATTGATAGATATATTAGACCAATTAATCCAGAAGAAGCTGGAACATTTGTTGAAGGTGAGACTACTTAACTGAACTGCTGTCTAATCCAAAATAATAATATGTCATATATTTTATATTCATTACATGTAAAGTGACATTTTAGTCCTTTTTGTGTTTTAATGTTGATAATGTTTGAATAGTAATCTAATTAATATGGTACTCTAAACATAAAAGACTGTACAAACAGGCACAAAAAAGCTTTATTTATTTATTTATTTTAACTTACTATTGAAAATACATAGTGAGCAGCTTCAGGATTATGTTTTTATAATTTATGTATAACTTCACATCTACTAAATTAAAAAGTTTGAGTATTGTGCAACTATTTTACATTAATTGGTTTCATTTACAGTATATGGTTAGTGCTACTGCTGACAACAGACTTAATATAATGAACATCATTCATCATTAACACATCATTATCTCTAAAACCAACAGCTCACAATGCACTTTATAATACACAGTGATGGAGTGTAATTAGGTGTGACCCTAATTACAACCGATCATGGTAATGATTTAGGAAACATGCTGACAAAATGCAACATGTAGTTTTATAGTGTTCTATCTGCCAGCTTATCAAATGCTCAATCTGTTGACTACCAAGCAACTTTCCATCACACACACACACACATATATATATATAGGCCAATCTTCAGACCAGGGCACAGCGCAACACTCAAACTCAGACTACTCAAAGGTATGTTTTTCATGCTCTCTCTCTGTTTTCTCTCTATTTTCTTTTTTATCTTTCTGTTTTCTCTCTCTCTCTCTCTCTCTCTCTCTCTCTCTCTCTCTCTCTCTGTATATACTTATATATATATATATATAAATATAAATATATTAATAAATATGTAATAAGTAAAAAGTATTTACGGTTTCTACAGAAATCTCCAATCATCAACCATGAAGACCATCCTTCTCCTTGCCTGCATTACTGCCACAGCACTGTGTGTGCCTGTAAGTGTACAGAATTGATGTAACTGTAATTCTCAACTATAAAGTTTAGTGTTTTATAGTGAAATGCTCTTTTTCTCACAGATACAGTTCCTGGAGGTTGAACACACCTACTTGAGTCCTCAGCAACAGGTTAGTAAACATCTTGTTGCTTTTCAAACCATCATTAGTATGAGTCCATCAGATTACATGTTCATGCTGTTAAGAGTGACGTTGATGACATCTAAAGGTGGTTTGTATTGGGATCTATTGTTCAGGAGGCAGCTGGTCCGTCTCACCACACCAGTGTGGAGTATGTAAGTACTGGTGCTGGGAGTTCAGAAGAGGAGAGGAGATTTGAAGAAATGTGATATATATATATAGTGATCTATAAAGAACAGATATGATAATATATATAAGATATATAAGATATATATATATATATATATATATATATATATAAGCAGAAATTTGCATGTGCAGCACTTTTGTAATTTAAGTGGTAGTGTTATATGTGTAAGTCACACATTTAATTTGACTTTTCTTTCTCTCTGCAGTTAATTCCTGTGGGAAGACAGCATCATACAGGTCCACTAAGAGTAAGAATGTGTCTTTACTTGCAAAGGACCAGTTTATTTCACTTACTACCTCAATAATAAACATTCTTTTCAGAGGAAGCATAACTCTGCATTGATGAGGTGCAGTTGAATCCATGAAGGGCCATCTATGTTATTGAATAGAGAACGGAAGTCAGTAAATCTGCACAAAATGTAATACTAGACAACTAATAGAACATCATACTTATTATTGAGGTACTAAGTCATTGAAAGTGGTCTTGTGGTATTAATTTAGTAAGATTAGCACAAATGAGCATCTGAAATTAACCTTTCATTAATGCATTGCTATAACTGTGTGGTAGCTTTACCCATCTCAGGCCTACATCAAGCAGGAGATCCCTCAGGCACCAGGAAGAGCTAGCATTGAGGCAGTAAGTACAGTAGATATATTTTCTTCCTCATATTACCAGTTAAATGAGTCTACTCAAAAATGCAAAAACATGCAGGAATAGAAACACTTGTTACTGGTTTGGTAAGGTCCTTACATAAATGAATCTCAATGTATAACACTTGTTTCTGGATCTGAATCTTATCCATCATGCCTCTGTACATGTATATCATCATGAGCAACCTATTTCCCAATGTTCATAAATATAGTGCTTTTACAAGTGTTGCCATTTTAGTGGCCTGCAGTGTATTGTTCTGTATTAACCACACAGCAGACTAATGCCTCTTCTCCTTGTTTAGATCTACCCCATTTCTGGACTAAGAAGACCAGCTCCAGTAGTACCAGTTGCACCAGTGTACCCTGTTGCTCCGGTAAAACTGTTCTTTTTTTGTTCTCCATTCAACAAAAATTGTTCAAGGTTGGTCAGGAACTAGGAAAATTCAGTCAAATCTCAACATTTCTATTATTGTTAGATGAATGAATCAATATATGTTCAGTGTAAACTATATATTTACTTTGTTTACTTTGTTAAACACTGGGAAACCAAATCTCTCTCTTTTTAATAAATTAATTGAAAACACAAATTTTTAAAGCAAAGTAGAACATTTGGATCGAGTTAATATTTATATGCAATATTATATATTATATATTTATTTGAATCTAATTTACTTTCTGAAAACTTGAATGATTTAAATAAAATATTCCGTTTGTTCAAGAATACAGAATATGTCCAGAACACAAATGAGTTCAGTTCATAACGGTAATGATATAATCAGTCTAATATTAAACATCTTATAGAGGGCTGGCTGGGTTTTGATAGCTCAGGCAGCTTAAATAGCAAACTGTGAGCTAACTTTGTTTGAACCAAAGTATCAACTCAATGAATACGAACACTGTTCAAAAATTTGACACTTTTCAACACTTTCAAAGTGTTCTTTTGTGATAATTGGAGGTGATGTTTTTCTTTGATGCAGAGCTACATTTTAAAAGTTTAAAAGAGCCACTAATGAAAAGTTGTTGAGATACTGATGAGACGCCAACAAAAAACTGACGGGAAATGTGTCTTTACAGGTTCGTTCAGCAAAAGCAGATGATGAAGATCAAGATGACTAGATGCAAACCTTTTTGGTATGTAAACTGAACACAGTCAAAAATAAAGTTCTCTTATGAGTGATGTTATAGAAGAACTACTTCATTAAGAAGAAGATTCTTGATTAAAAAAATTCCTGGATGTCAAAATAATTTAATTTGACCTTGGCAAACATTTTTTTTTTTTCATTTGATTTTGGCAACAACAAAATGACAGTTCAGAAAGATTAGATTATGCCTTGTTTGTAATCTACCCAATGTAACCATTTCACCTTTTTAGGACCAAAGAATATCTTTTTCATTACTTCTGACTTTTTATTACTAATTCACTCTGCTTGTACCATAAGTCAACTTTTTTTTTCTTATCTCCTACAATGTAAATTAACACTGAAGTCATCCAGGCTATGAAGGAACACATAAGGAGTCATGTAGTAAACTTAAAAGTGTTAAACAAACCAAAATATGTTTTAGATTTTAGATTCTTCAAAGTAGATGCACAACTGATGTCTCAAACACATTAAGAGGCAAGAAATGCAAGTCATGAACTCCTGACAAGACACAGCTGTTAACTGAAAGCCATTCCAGGAGACTACCTCATGAAGCTGACTGAGAAAATGCCAAGAAAGCTGGCATCTAAGCAAGAGGTGCCTACTTTGAATCTAAAATATAAAACATATTCTGGTTTGTTTAACATTTGTTTTGTTTACTAAATAATTCCATATGTATTTCTTCATAGTTTTGATGACTTTAGTATTACTCTACAATGCAGACCTTTTTTAAATAAAAAAAAAAAACCCTGAAAGTCCAGACGGTGTGTCCACACTAAAAATAGTTTGTAGTTTTGGTGCAAAAAATTATGCCTGTTACCATTTTTATATTGTTAATTTGCATCACGTTTAGTGTATTGTTACTTTTTCTGTAATTTTGATGTTTTATTTTTTATTTCACAGGAATGCTGACAATGATCATGACAAATGAACATAGTGATATAGATGACAAGCCTCTGTTGTGTAGTTTGTAATATTTAGAGACTGACTGAGATATACTCTGCTTGCTTTCCCTTATTTCTTTTACTTTAGTTTGGGTGTTTAGTTTCACACTTTGCTTTATCACTGTGTTAGATATTGTTTCAGAAAAAATAGAATTAAGTTCTTAGGTCTTCATCTTTGCTATGACCAACACCTGAGTTACATACAATAAAATCTTCAATCAAAACAGTTTCAGCATGTGATTTTGTTTTCATGATTATAAACAACAGACAAAAGCGACATTGTAAGCATCTAGTTACATTTATTTTATATTGTCAAACATTATTCACATAGAATCAACTTCTGCCATCCACATTAAACTTCCATAATACACTGTAAATTAAATAGTTGCTTAAATCACCTTTGATGTGCCTTTCTTTCTGCAGAATATGATAGTGTAGCCAATTTAGGACCATTCAGAAATACCCCCCTCAAACTAAATTACTTATTACTTACATGTACTAAGTTTAATTAAAAGGAATACTACTCCATGCACTGCTGGTGTGGTAGAACCTTGATATCAAGAACCATTGGAACTTCAGGGCAAAAACAGGAAGATTTCTGTCAAAAAAGCAACATTTATTATTATAAACATTGAATATTTTGAAATATTGTAGCTTCATTTAAGATTAATTCACCATTTTTACGGCTTGCAACAGGAAACCCACCTTCAGTCTTTATGGGTGTGTAGGGATCTGAGTGAAGAGAAAAAGTGATAGTGATGATCAATTTTAATGCTTTATTAATGCACTTTACTAATTTATTTAGCACCATTATTCTTAAATATGTTATACAATGTCAAAGTTTGGTCAAATGTGAAGGATAAACATAAACAACACATATTTTCTTCTAATACTTAAAAAACAATAAGCAAACAATATTTTGGGCCTGAAAAGCCAGTGCACTTGACCGAATATTAATGCTCTTCTATAAGAAGTGCCCACACATACCTGGCCTGTCTGGACTTGTTGGTCGTGCAGAATTTGTGGATTATTGGACTGTGGAGGAGCAGCCTAGCATGGGGGGATTTGTGAAAGAGAGAGTGAGATTGGGATTGACAGAGAGAGAGAGAAAAAGAGAAAGAGACAGATATATATTGAAGTGTCTTTCATTCAAAATGTATCATCTTTATTTAATATTAATATATGCCTCACTCACCCTAGGTGGCTGCTGCTGTGGAACAGTCTGTGGTGGGTTGTCGAAGGTGACGAGCTGTGGAATGAATTCAAAATGCTAGAAATTCACAAGCCAAGGGAACTAGTGTGAACAGCTATACAGTAATATTAAGCAACTTACACCAGGGAGTTGAGGGATTTGAGGCAGCATAGGACCGTTTGGCATCACCTGGAAATAATAATAATAATAATAATAATAATAATAATAATAATAATAATAATAATAATAATAATAGTACAAATAGAGAAGAGAAATAAGACAATACTGAAGTTGATCTAGCTATAATTAAAATATTCCAAAATAAAAAAAACTATGTAAAATATACAAATGAATACTATAAATATATGCCAAAATAAATGCAAATAACAATAACCAAATAATTTTGTCTTTCTGCATGTGAACATATTGGTTTAACCCTTTCCAAACCTCTTCTCATGACAGTCTTATTTGCTAGATTTGAAATCTACAGGACAAATATGATCATCACACTATCTGGGGGGGAAGCTCTGGATTAAAGGTTAGGCTACAGCTTTTTGGGACTGAAGGGTCACATGGCCCACTTGATCCCTGAACCCATGGATGACACCACTCTGTGCACGTGTGCTCACTGCCCCCTACTGTGTGTGTGTGTTTACTGCATAGATAGGAGGATATATGTGGAGGTCGTATTCCTATGTGTGAAGAATTTGTTCTTCCTTTTTTTTCAGATTTTAAGCTCTCACTCAGCACCTGGTTTGATTAATCAAAACATTGTTAAATCAAACTTTCTACTGAGTCATTTAAAAAATCCATGTGATTACTGAGGAGAAACAGTATATTGCATAACAACAACTTGCTCACATAATATCATACTTATTATAACCCACTTTATAATATCTACACATTTTAATGCACACTTACTCTTTGATCAACAAAAAATCAACAAAATGTGACCATAAGTGTACAAAATTATGTATAAAATAAGAGAACGTGTTACCTGGTGTTGTGTGAAGTCATAGGGGTAGTACTTGATTGGAGAAAATAAAACAGAGTTAATGAGCTACCTACTGTGTGCCACTTTTAGAAAGACTTGACTCCTTTAATTATCTATAATAAGATGCTCGGATCTCAGGATGGTTGTAAAAGGATATATTGAAGTTGCTCTGGCAGTAATTTAGAATATATAATTAAAACATTCTCAGTCAATGCTGACTTGTGGTTCAGCCAAATAGCAGTGACTTTAAAAGCTGTGATAACAACCATGGAAGTTCCTTCTGCTGTGTAGACCGGTTCTAAGAGTTAATGGCTAATGCCTTAAGAGCACAGATATACAAAATATGACTCAAAACCTGAAGTTTTACTCTTAAAGATCTACTTCTTAGAGTGGTCACCATGGTGAGTGTTATTTTACAATACAGTGCAGCTCACTATACAGAGAGTGTGAAAGTTCTTACTTACTATTTCCACACTCTTTCTACCTGGAGCCTTGGGAAGAGAGTATTTGATGAAGCCTTGGGTTGGAAAACCCTACAAATTGAAAAACAACAAGTCAGAAATTGGTGAAAAGCATTTCATTCTTGTAAAGACAAGACTAAGAAAAATGATGTGAGATAAAGTTACAAGTCACAATACATCACATTGAGGTGCCTTGCATCCAAAAATTGACCAGAAACGTCAACAATAGGTGAAGGGATGCACTCATATGAATATAAGCACATGTCATTGTACATATTTATGTTAGTACTCCTCTTTACCTATTGTTTTTTGTAATTTGAAAAGCTTTGGGGGGCAGTTTGATCACCACGTTTGGCCTTTTCTTGGCTGATTCTGTATCCAAATTTCTTGTTAATAAATTACAGCATCTTTGACTCAGTCAACCAGGTTTTTTGCATTGTCAGTAGACAAGAAAATGAACTCACTGCTCCGGCTCCTGCACCTGCAGTGCCTGGGAATCGTGGAGGAAACACCTGAAAATATATATAAGAAACCATGCAGGAATCAGAGGAATAAACAGTGTAATATGTAAAACATGATTGGCAAAATATTTAATAGAATAGGATAATAAAATAGGACGTACAATCTCCATGCTGATGGGGGCATTGAAAGCAGGCTGAAATTTTAGCAACACAGAAGGAAAGAAATGACAAAGAAATTGTTAGTGTCCTTCAAATCATACTGGATCATATTTGTAACTATGTGACTATTGTAACTATTACCTGTGCAGAAGGGCCTGCTGGCAATGGGTTTCCATAGTGTGGCAAATAGTTAAAGAATGGTGATACCTGTGAATACATTATATATATATATATATATATATATATATATATATATATATATATATATATATATATATATATATATATATATAAAACAACAAACACTGAACCCCTTAAACTTGAAATTTTCATAGTAGTTAGTAATTAGATAATAACAGAATTATAAGCTGTAAGACTAATAACTGAATAATAAGCCTCAAACTTATCATTATGCCAATGAGGCATAGCTGACTATAGTCAAATTGAAGCTCTCTGTGCTATCATGCTTTCTATATCAGTTTATTGATTATTGGATGTAGTTCTTTAGGTTAGTTTTACCACAGTCATAATAAAAGCTTTCTATAATTATAATTATGCTACACTTCAAAATAAATGCTACAACTACAATGAGAAATCATATTAAATGCTGAAATATAATTTTATAGCTCCAAAGAAGCTTTCTAGACCAATATGCAAGTATGATCAGCAAAGTATATCTACACAAAAGTTTGTAGCAATGGTTTAGTGGTATATACCGGTGCAGTGGACACTGCTGTGATGAAGGAAAGGCAGAGAATGGAGGTCCACATGGTCACAGATGTTAACTGTCAACCACAGAGAAGAGATAAGATCCTGAGGAAAAACATCAGTCAGTTAATATTGAATAAAAGTCAACACTATGGGAAAACTCTCACAGCACTATGTAAATCTTTACATTTCTCACCTTGTGTTGAGCCGGAGGTAAAGACTTGTTGATCAGCAAGTGGTGGTGGGTGAAAGACAGTGAGAGTGGCCGCGTTTTTATTTCATTTTGGGCTGGGCTGTTAGCCAGTGCCCTCCTACGTTCCAACTTAGCAATGACCTCACACACAGGTGAGCATGGTAATTTAGCAAATGACCTGTACCCAGACGCAGTGTGTGTAATATCAGGGCAGTTATGATTATGATGATAATACAGAAGGGAACTGCAGACACTGCTTTATTCTGCCAGCAGTGAAGGTTAAGGTCTGATTTTGCCATGTATGTATGTCTTGACAATGTATTTTATATTAATTTAAAAACTGAGGACTCCTATATCATGTACACTTGTACAGTGTATCATAAAAATGAGTAAACCCCTAAATGTCCAAATTGAGCACTGCTTGTCATTTTCCCTCCAAAATGTAATGTGACTTGTTAGTGTTACTAGGTCTCAGGTGTGCATAGGGAGCAGGTGTGTTCAATTTTGTTGTACAGCTCTCACAGTCTCTCATACTGGTCACTGAAAGTTCCAACATGGCACCTCCTGGCAAAGAACTCTCTGAGGACCATAAAAGACAAATTGTTGCACTACATGAAGATGGCCAAGGCTACAAGAAGATTGCCAACACCCTGAAACTCAGTGGCCAAGATCATCCAGCATTTTAAAAGAGCAGGGTCCACTCAGAACAGACCTTGCGTTGGTCGTCTAAAGAAGCTGAGTGCACGTGCTTAGCGTCACATCCAAATGCTGTCTTTGAAAGAGAGATGCAAGAGTGCTGTCATCATTGCTGCAGAGATTGAAGAGGTGGGGGTCAGTTAAGGCAGTTCTGCAAAATAATGGTGGTCACACAAAATATTGACACTTCAGGAACTTTCACTAAGGGGTCTTCTCACTTTAGTTGCCAGTGGTTTAGACATTAATGGCTGTATATTAGGTTATTTTGAGGGAAGAATAAATTTACACTGTTATATAAGCTGCACACAGACTACTGTTCATTGTGTCAAATTGTCATTTTGTCAGTGTTGTGCCATGAAGATATACTTAAATATCTGCAGAAATGTGAGGGGTGTACTCACTTTTGTGATACACTGTATATACACAGTACTAGTCAAAAGTTTTAGACACCCACTGTTTAATGTTCCGTTCCAGTGGATAACATGAAATAGTACACAGGTGAGCAGTGAAAAAGGCCCTTTACAGGGAATAAGTAATTGATTACACATTTCCAGCTGTTCTACAGTAATGCAAGTAAATGAAGCTTTGAAAGTTTGTGTAGGAGTGCCATCTTTACCAGACTACTTCCAAATCTTCTGTGTATAAAAGCAGTGCTAGAACAGACTGGGTTACTGCTCTTCTAGAGCAAAATCTGGACAAAACTGACCTGCTTGATTAAGTATATTACTACCTCAGTGTTGTGTAAAGGGCCCTTAAATGTGAAAGTATTTCATTTATTGAGAAAGTGAGGTGTATTATGTGTGGCTGTCACATCTGTAAAAGGTGTTTATTTGAGTTTATTTGACTCTGACAGTCTCTTTCTGTGTGTATATATAGACAGATAAACAGACAGACAGACCAAGAGATGTATAGATATTCTTGCCATTTTTATCATGACAATGCCAAAATGTTAAATAAAAACAAACACAAGACAGTGATTTTACAATTTATTTTTAGTCAAATCAATGATGCAGTACAAAACATCATTTTAACAAAACTTATCAACTTGAAATTATTCTCATCAATCAAAGCAAAGCACCATTTTGTTTGAAAATCCATATGCTAATGTGGGTACGCACTCACTAACACGCTATAAGCAGCAAGGTTTTTTTGTCTTTTACATTTTAAGTCCAGTCGTCAGGTCATCAATCTATCTGAAAAAGATGGAAACAACTTATGATACTTGCTGTAAAAAATACATTTATCTCCAGCATTTGAATTGGCCAATTAGATACATTTACAGTTCTAACAACAACCTCTATGAAATGAAAATTCAGCAACAATTTGACCACTACTCCAACGTATCTGTAGCACTGAATAGATATAGTAGAAAATACAAAACATTTCTATTATATTACATGTAATATGCTAGAGCTGTGCCGAATGTAATTACATTCCTAAGAAATGGTAGTGCACTTCAGTGCACTATTTCACTAACGCTTCATTAAATATTGGTTAGAAAAGTGAAGCTTATGGTCCTGGTGGTTGATGTGATTCACCTGTTTTAGTCTTCATGGTCATCATCATCATCACTCCTGGGAAGAGTAGCCTGAAACCACATACATATAACATTCAATTAGTGCTTATAATGATCCCTGATAATAAGCTAGAGAGGTAGTGGAGGTAAATGTGTACCCGGGCAACAGGAACTACAGGGTAAGGATACACTGGGGCAACTGGGGCAACTGGAGCAACTGGGGCAACTGGCGCATAACCATATGAGTAAAGCTGAAAAAAAGAAAGAAAGGGCTGAATATAAGTGGATTATGCAGGTAAACCAGTTGAAAGAAGTCTCATGTCAATAAAAAAATCAGTATAGTTATTGTTGTTTTTATTATTATTATTATCATTGTTATTATTATTATTACTATTATTATTATTATTCTGCTACTACACCGCATGCTTTACACTAAGCAGGTGTAAATACTTCTCTGGTAGAGCAAAGTGTCAATATTAAAACACATTTATCTAAAACAATGTTCTTTGCTTATTGGGTTTATTTTTACTATTAAACTTGAGGATATGTTATAAGAAATAATGAACACGTCCCTTCCATGCTCTAATGTTTTCATTTTTTTTGTATGGAAAGTTTTGGTCAATGTAAAGAAACACACAAGAGAAAAGTTTCCACACTTACAACTTCAGAGCTGTCCTTGCCTCTAGTCTGACCAATCTCATGCCTGATGAAGCCATGGTGAGCTGGGAGGGCCTAGATACATACATATGAATTTGGGTGAGAATACATTCTTTGCTGCCAGATTATCAAACTCAAAGCACAAACTATAAGAAAAGCAGTCAGGAAAAATAACTCACATGAGCTGCAGCACGGTGCTGAGCTGCCAGAAGCTGTAAAACAGAAATCATACCCCTGACTTACTTAATCAATACCTACAGGAAAACACTTCACTGTAACAACAGCCTTTAAAACTCTAGAAGCAGCTATTAAATTAGATGGTTGACAGTATGAAGGCTGCAGTGTTCAGCAGGCTGACTTACAAGCTCCAGCTCAGAAACAGCGACAGCAGCTGGGGCAGCAGGCGCAGCCACCACAGCCTGAATACAATATATAGACAATTAGATCTCAAGCTTTGTAAACTCTTTCTATCATATGTGTATTTAATGCAACAATGTGTTCACATAAACTGTAAAAGAAATGATCTGGCTAGGGATTTTTTTTTAACTGCATATTGGCCCTACACACAACTTTTCATAGCATTTACTTAATAATTTACTGAACAATATGTCTCCTATTTAAGCAGGCTGTTGAGTGTCAATGTCCATTTATCAACCACTCAATCACTGAGAGCTATTTTGGCACCAGTTAGCTCATGAACTGTGGTCGTATTTCATTCATTATTAGTACAGTTAGATGCTAAAAATGTTAAAAGTTAATTAAAAAAATCTAACTTAGTTCCAACTGTTTTCCACTGACAATCTTTTAAAAAGTTTGCATCCCATATTCACAAGGTTAGTAGTAATTTGAATGTAAGCATACCGAATAATAACTAAATAGTTACTGAATAATAAACCTGCTATTTAACACTCAAAATATTAAGACTGCTAAAACAAATAAAAATTGACAGTTATTTTGGTACTAATTAACACAAGCTTGTTTCCATAGACTTTCACTCATTATTACCAAATTCAGCATTCATGTTAGGTGAAAATACTTAATTTGACTTATAAAACTAACCTGTGGAGCCACTCGGAGAGGTTGATACTGTAGGTCGTAGTACAGAGCTTTCTGTGAGAAAAGTAAAAAAAAAAAAACATCAATCAACACATAACTCCAATCATTGTGAACTAAGTGATCAACTAGCTGATCATGGCAAAATAATGTGACAATTTATTTCAGTCACTTACTGGAGCACAAACAGCCACTCCAATAATGCATGCCAAGAAAATGAGAGATTTCATGTTGACTCTAATGTGTCTGCAAAAAAGAATTATTCAATATTTCTTAGCACTATAAGCATTATTCAATGAAAGCAATGTATTAGCACAATCCTAGTTAAATAATACATCAGTTTCAATACAATAAATGTTGAAGTCCTACCTGAGGTTGACTCTCAAAGGTATAGAAGTGTAGATAGAGTAGAGTGTTATGCCTATGCAAGATCCTCTTGCTTATATTCTCTAGAAACACATACGAACATCATGGTCTGACAGGACTTGGTGAAGGGCCAAGTCCCAATTTAGAAAGCAAAAAAATATATATGGTTTGGCAGCCACTGCATATGCTTTTTATGACCAATATGACAGGCAATAAAATTACAGCCTGTGTGATGAAATACGTCAAGCAGTATTTGATGGTACATATATGAATGAAACATAATCAGCATAATAACTCTATGGGAAGGTTGTTGGGTTCATAATGGCTCTTGAACAAACTTGTCTATGTGTGTTTGCTTATGGTGCATAAACGATAAAGTCTGCATCTTCAACTGAAGGAGAAGTTTCTAGTTTCAGAAGCCACATTGGTTTTTTGCAATGGTAGTGCTTCAAAAATAGAGAGTAAGGTTGGTGGCAATTTAGACAGTTAAGGGTGTTTTGAGGTAGAGAAAAGACGGCAGGTTTTATGAAAAAAACACACTCATACATCCACAGAGAGAGAAAAATAGGAAAATTTTCTCTTTAAAATAAAAAATGATGAAAATTAACCTTATTCATGGAATAATTGTAGTAGTAGAAGAAAAGAAAAGCTTATAACTTTGGTAGTCTTGATTATAAACAATAACAACACTGAAAAAATTGGGTGAGAACAAAAAAGTGTATTTTCATTGATATCACAATAGAAAATGGTTTTAAATCCGTAACATGTTGGTTTGGATAGAAAACCACTTCATGGAAAACATGATTTTTTCTGCTCAGGAATCTGTATGATAATTATGATACCAAATGAGGCAGTCTCAAAGTCTTGTGGGTATCACTTCCTGCCAAGAAGCATGCTAACTATAATTAAGTTCTGTTGATTTGTTGATCTCAGCAAAAGCAAGAAAATGCAGGCACAGTTTGCCGACAAAGGGAGGAAATAGAGATAAATGTGGGGAAGAAGATAATTGTCCAAAACATGAGGTTAAAACACTGTAAATGCTTACAAGCACATGAAGCAAATGATATAACAACTGATAGCAGCCATATGTATTGTAGTCACGTTAATAGCATGATACATACAGACCAATACCATTCCCACAATACTGAAACCATTAGTAGAAGTTTGTTATGGTTTGTCACTGGTAGTCATAAGCACTGCTAGTTTGTGGTCAGACTTCTGGGATGGCAGATAATAGGGTGGTTAGATCTGTAGGAAGCACCAGGCTGAAGTCAACAAAGCTGAGGCTGGGTTGAGCAGGTATGGGAATCATACTTTCAGCTAATATAGCTGAATATAGTTAACACTAACCACTGCTACCTACTAACTGTTACCTTTTGTTGCCAGTAAGGCCAGTTTAGCTGCAGTTTGGGGTTTGGCTTGAGAATTCATTGTTTTGGTGACTGTGGGCTTTCCAGCACAAACTAGTGGGCCATAATTAGTAAGGAAGTAGGGAAGTCTCTGGATAGCTTGGTGACACTGTAGGAAAGCTAAATGTGAAGACAGAGGTGAAAGAGTTTCTGCTAAACCCAATAACCTCTGTAGACAGATGTGAAGTGAATGTGTGTACATTTTTATCAGTATCCATTAAGGTAATTATTACTGCCAGAGGTTTTTCCCCCTATAAAAGAAATCCATAAAATTAGCTATATGGAAAAGATTTAAGAATATTTTCCATGGGAAATATTTTGACAACACATCTGAGAAAAATGTCTTCCTAAGATAAAACATGATAAGACGAACACTCGCTGGAGGGATACATAGATTGTGTTAATTAAGTCTGAGCTGGGAGGGCGATTCAACTTTCAACACATTTTCAAGGCAAAGTCTGTCATCACTATCAGCAAATGCTGAACTGTACACATTCATGACCACACATGCAGGCTATGTATCTTTGATGACCTGCCATATAATAAACATACCATTTCTGGAGGCTGCTTCACGTATGAGGAAATATGCAAGCTGAAAAGGTGATTTTGGGAGAAATACAATACAAGTTCAACAATTTACAGAGTAAAACAACACAGGAACTATTTACACTGTCTTTCTTTCTTTATTTAGCTGTTTATCTTAATTGACATATACATGTTCCAAAACTCAATTATGAAGCAAATTCTTAGCACTTAATTTTGATGGTCTGTTCTAGACACTAACCTTTACTTATCCCAATTTTCATATTAATGAAATTGAACTTTCTCCAACCAAAAACTACACCGCAACAAATAAACCTAATCCTAAACTTATCTTTACTATACACTGTTAATGATCAGTGTTTTACCTGCTAGTTTTTTAACAATTGCAAATACTATCAACAGGGTTCTTGCAGGTTTCAGTGAGTTACATTTAAGACTTTATTAAAACCTTTTAAGACCATTCTCAGTGAAATTTAAGACCAACATGACAAATTGCCAGAAATATTCTAATGATCCCAAATATTCTCAAAACATTTTATTTTTATTAATCCACTTATAGAAAAAATTATTAATTTAATTCCATATTAGAACAGATAGTTACATTTTCAACACAAGTAACCTTTCCAACACAACACTAGCATGCCTAATACAACTTTTTTAAACACCAATCTCAGTTTCAATGGTTTTTAAGTTGCGCAAGCATGCCTTTGTATGCCCTTCTCAGGGCATTTGACTTCCTTCATTATGTCATTTTCAATTAACAAGAGAGAGAGGTTGAGCATGCATAAGAGAGATTTATACAATATTGAGTTCATGTGAGTGCAAAAATCTTCTTGCATGCTCAACACATCCACACGTGCTCAGAATTGTGGCAAAAATATAATGTCATATTCAACAACAACACGAAAAGTAGCTATTTGTTGCCAGTCGCTTTTTTGAAAAAAAAAGTCGCTAGAGGGGTCTGAAAACACGCTAAATATAGTGACAGAAGTTAGCAACAGTGTATTCACGGATGTGTTATCCTGCAGTTATCATGAGATTTGTAGTTTAATGCAACTTCCCAGACTGGTAGTCCCCCCAGAAACAGATAACACAGAACTACATTTACATTGATGCATTTAGTGGACGTTAGCAGAAGTTAGCAAAACTAACTTCTGATTAGACTACGCTTCTCTGGAATTGAAAGTAAAATTTATGAATTTAATTAATTTAATTTAAGACCTTGGAATGATATCTGACCATTTGAATTTTTAAGATCCCATGAGAACCCTGTATCAAAATACTGTGCTGGAAGTAGCCTTCTAAGGAAATTTTCTTTTACCTGGGGTAGATGAGACACAGTTAAATAAGAAATCAGACAGAGAGTAGCCTGCATAAGCATTTGGCTTGTAGGACACTGGAAGCTGCCAGTTGGGCTGTGGAGATCAGGAGTGAGAATGACCAGACATACTGTAGGCCTGAGTGATAGAAGGATGCTACTAGCTTCAGCTTGTAGTACAGGTTAGTTGAGGCTCAGGTTTTGTGGCCAGATTCAGCAATTCTCTCTGAATAGCCATATTACCCTTCTGAACTGACTCGATTAGAGAAGAATCTGGAGGAACCTGTAGATAATTTACAAAATATGTTTCAATTAGTTGGTAGTTGGAATAAAAACTTTTTACTGCCATAGAACATTCATGAACCCCAAAGGATGCTGCAACAAAATATGAAACTAAAACAATAACCCTCATCTTAGAACCCCTAGAAAAAAGAAAAAATGTTTCTAACACATGAAATCAAAAACTTATATACATAAAATTTCCAGTGCTAACATTAAAATTAAGTAAATTATTACATTTTACTTCTCATAACAATAGTAAAGCATTATTTTGAGAAGCAAATATTTAGGCTACAGCCTTAACCTCAAACCATTTCTAATTAAATTAACTTAAACAAAATGGTAAAAACAAGATGTGATTTCAAGACCCATGAAGAAGAGGCGACTTGGTTGGGCATGCTAAGATCAACCTCAGTACCTTCAGGTCAATAAATCAAAAAATAAAAAATGAACACAATGTACAGGAGAACATTACTGAACCGCTGTGACTATACCACGTCTTAATGAAAGACATCGTATGTGTAGGTTAGGTTATGTTTGTAATTTCAACATGTTAAGCATATCTGTTGATATGAGAAAAGATTTATGATATATATATTCAAGCTAACATAAGCACAATGGCCAATTCAGTGGCTTTGGTTAAAGAAACCTTCAGTGTTCAGCATAGTAACATTTAAAATAGAAACTCAACATTATGTGGTGAATCTGCATTCAGATGCGTGGGAGCAGCATGGATAGGAATGCATGGTTGAGTTTGTTGTGCACTGTATGTAATTGTGGTGTGTGAGCTGTTTCTCCTGAACAGGACCCCGGGTTGCCTACTTCCTTGGACCTCTGATGTTAGATTTGCTTCCAAACTGATGGTGTATTTTTGTTGTTATTTTATAACAATTTATATATATATATAATATATTTTAAGCTTCATCACTCTGAACACAGGGGCCCCCCAAGGATGTGTGTTGAGCCCCCTTCTGTTCACTCTCCTGACCCACGACTGCTCCTCATCACACACCTCCAACCTCTTCATCAAGTTTGCGGATGACACGACTGTAGTTGGCCTTATCAGCAACAATGATGAGTCATACTACAGGAGTGAGGTGAGTCGGCTGGCCTCTTGGTGCAAACACAACAATCTCTCTCTGAATACAGAGAAAACCAAGGAGATTGTGGTCGACTTCAGGAGAACTCACATACAGCATGCTCCTCTTTACATCAACGGAGCTGCTGTGGAGAGGGTGAACAGCACCAAGTTCTTGGGGGTGCACGTCACTGATGACCTCTCCTGGACCATCAACACAGCATCACTAGTCAAGAAAGTTCAGCAGCGGCTCTACTTTCTCCGCAAGCTTAGAAGAGAAAGAGCCCCCACCCTCATCATGACCACCTTCTACAAGGGGGCCATCGAGAGCATTCTGACTAGCTGTTTCACTGTGTGGTACGGGGCCTGCACAGCATCCTGCCGCAAGTCCCTTCAGCGTATCATTAGATCAGCTGAGAAGATCATCGGCACCTCTCTCCCCTGCCTTCAGGACTTGTACAGCTCCCGCCTCACACGTAAAGCTGTCTGCTGGGCAGGTGATCCTAGTCACCCACTACACAGTTCTTTTAACCCGCTACCATCAGGGAGGAGACTGTGTATTCTCAGGGCTAGGACCAGCAGACTGAGGGACAGCCCCATCCATCAGGCTGTGCGGATGCTGAACTCTCTTCCTTCTCTGCCCCCACTTCGCCTCCCCCCCCCCCATGTATCTTCTAAGTAACTTTCCGAACTGGTTCAATACAAGACTGGTCCTCTTAATAGAACCACTATGCACTTGGTCACTTTAACACCCTCATTTCATTTTATTGCTCTATTGTCCATATTATCATTATTGTATATTATTTATTCTTTTATCTTTATTGTCTATTATTTACTGTTTATCATTTACTCTTTATTGTCCCACTGCTGCTAAATCCCTTTGTCTTTTGGTTTTTGACTCATTGTTTATTTCTTTCTTTTGCTGTAACTTGGGTGGGTGAGTAACACAATTTCAATCCTCTGTATGTCCTGTACATATGTAGAATTGACAATAAAGCTACTATCTATCTATCTATCTATCTATCTACATGCTAACATGGCATTTGTTTTAACCATTGTTGTTGTGTAACTATAATGAAGCAGTACTGTTTGATTAGACCACACATCTCTGGCTGTTCTTCCATTCAGCTGGAAGACTTGCACAAGAAAGGGGGACAAATTGAAGATAACCACACTTATTTGGTGTAGGTGTTTCCTTGGGGAAAAATCCCAAGGTGGTGGTGTCGAATTAACTAAGGTTCTTTGAAAAGGGTGGGGATTACTTCCTGAATTTGGGGAGTTAAAGGTTTCTATCCCTAATTATTCAGAACCCACTATTATTATATGTCCCCCATGGTTGTCGCCACCCTGCCACATATATACAGCCCATTCCAAAAAATTAGAATATCATAGGAAAGTTGATTAATTTCCAGAATTCATCATCAGAATTCCATCACAGTGTTTGACTGCCCAGTCAACTTGCCTAAACCCCATTGAGAATCTACAAGGTATTCTCAAGAGGAAAATGAGGGCCACCAGACCCAACAACAAAGAAGAGCTGACAGCAAGCATCAAGGGAATCTGGGTTTCCATAACTCTCAGGCAATGCCACAGGCTGATTGCCTCAATGCCATGTCACACCCAACCAAGTATTGAAGATTGACATATCGTTTTGAAAATACCATATTTTGATTGATTTGATGTGATCCTCTTTTTTTCTGCAAAGACTGAGAAGTAGTTTGGGCTGATTTCTCGACAGTATTCAAATCCTGTTTTCGTGGGTTTTATGAGCTGGAAGCCCAAATTATGTGAAAATAAACAAATAAATACTTGAAATCATTTAAATTGTGGGCGTATCCCACAAGGATGTCGTAATATCCTGTCCCTCTAGCCAATGAGCGCTGAGCCCACCCACCCGTCAAAAAATGGTCAGGAAAAAAATAATCGTAACCGTAATTTGTGAATGGTAAACGTAACGTGTGAAGTGAAAGATAAAAATGAAAAGCAAAGGTGTCAGTATTACATTTACAATAAGTATTTGTCGTTTATGATTGTTTTTAATTTACAATTTTGCAGTTTCATTTACAGTTTTTCATTTACGTTTATGATACTAAAACTTACGTTTACAATTCCTGTTTTATGTTTACACTTAAGCTGAGCCTGTTTTGAAATATTAATTTCCATAATTCCATTCAAAAAGTTAAACCTTCATAGATTATAGATTCAAGGCCCACAATTTAAATGATTTCAAGTATTTATTTGTTTACTTTCACATAATTTGGGCTTCCAGCTCATAAAACCCACGAAAACAGGATTTGAATACTGTCGAGAAATCAGCCCAAACTACTACTCAGTCTTTGCAAAAAAAAAATGAGGATCACATTAAATCAATCAAAATATGGTACTTTCAAAATGATATGTCATTCTTCAATACTTGGTTGGGTGTGACATGGCATTGAGGCAATCAGCCTGTGGCATTGCCTGAGAGTTATGGAAACCCAGATTCCCTTGATGCTTGCTGTCAGCTCTTCTTTGTTGTTGGGTCTGGTTGCCCTCGTTTTCCTCTTGCCTAAACCCCTTTGAGAATCTACGGGGTATTCTCAAGTTGGCTGGGCAGTCAAGCACTGTGATGGCATGGGCATCAAACCAGGCTTTGGTGCTTCTTGCGGCATGGGCAGGTGTCAGGTCCTGCTGAAAGATGAAATCTGCATCTCCATACAGATCCTCAGCAGAAGGAATCATGAAGTCCTCTAAAACATTCTGGTAGACTGTTGCAGTGACCTTGGATTTAAGAAAACAGAGTTTACCAACACCTGCACCAGACATTGCACCCCAAATCATGACTGACTGTGGATATTTCACACTGGACCTCAAGCAGTTTGAGTTCTGTTCCTCACCCGTCTTCCTCCAAACCCTTGGACCTTGGATTCCTGAATGAAAGGCATACTTTACTTTCATCAGAAAATATGACCTTGGACGACTGGCCAATGGTCCAGTCCTTCTTCCCCTTGGCCCAGTTGAGACGCTTCCTATGTTGGCTCAGGTTCAGAAGTGGCTTGACCCATGGTCATCTCTTTTGCTGGTGCATCTTCTCATGCCATATTTTGTCCTTCCACTAGACTTTCCATTGATATGCTTGGACACACACTCTGTGAACAGCCAGCCTCCTTAGCTATGAACTTTTGTGGCTTCCCCATCTTATGGAGGATATCATTGATGGTCTTTTGGCCAGTTGTTATACCTGCAGTCTTCCCCATATTGAACCAAACTGAGACAATTGAACCAAACTGAAGCAATTTAATGACACCTGGGGAGTTTTGATTAGTGTGTCACACTCAGTTTAAAACATTCATGCCCTGTGTAACCCACCTAAAGTGAAGGTTATTATGATATGTTCAAAATAGGCTAGTTGCAGTTCTACTCATTTTCCTTCAAGTTATTGACATGTCTCATTTCTTTTAGTCCTCCTTATTCGAACCTAGAAGACCTAGTAAGAGGGTTACACAATTGTGGCGAGCCAGTCCAGGAGGATAACAAAGAATGAGCTTTTGATAATTGAGAACTTGGAAAAAAAACTGTTAAGAGTGTAGTGAGAAAACATTAATCAGAATTTATTCTTTTTTTTCCATTTACATCTTCTCAAAAATTTTATAAATAAAATGAGCATCACTGAAATTGAAGGAAAATACAATATCAGAGCACATAACTCATTATGTGTGTTAGGTGTTACAGATACAGATATTGATAGTGATATCATTGCTACTCTTGAAGAATATGGGACTGTTGTAAAGGTTGTTAGACTAGAACTTACTACAGGGGAGCCTAGGCAGTTCACAGTTTTAGTGGAGTTTGATACTGAAGATGCACTCACAGTTCTAAAACCTAAATTCCCTTTTGAGTTAGAGAATATTAGGGATAGTAAAGTTACATGGAGAGTAGACAGTATAGGAGTGCTGCTACCACATTCTGACCAACCCCTTCTGAATAGATCTGTACGTAAGGTGCATCACAGTTAGCCAATGTCACCACAGCTGCTGTCCCATCCAAATATGAAGCCGGGACACTGTGTTAGACAAAGAATGTCAATAACTAAGCCTGTCACACTCAGCCATGATGATATAAATCCACCTGAAATACAGCATGTAGTGGTAGAGCATGTCATCAAAAATGATATTTCTACAACACAGACTCATTCAAAATGGCTCTGTTCTTTCTCGGGCAAAGTGCCAAAACCTCCAGGTGAAGCTGATTTCGATACCTGGTGTCTTCACGTTGACCTTATGTTTCAAGATTCTCTTCCTCTAGAGGTTCAACGTTGAAAAATCTTGGAGAGCCTTTTGCCTCCTGCTTTGGATGTGGTGAAGCAACTAGGTCCCTCTGCTCACCCAAGAGACTATGTAAAACTTCTTGATTCGGCTTATGGATTAGTTGAGGATGGAGATGAAATCTTTGCTAGGTTTTTAAACACAAACCAGAACCCAGGTGAGAAAGCCTCAGACTACTTGCAGAGACTGCATACACTTCTTAGTGCAGCTGTAAGGAGAAATTGAGTGAAACAAAAATCTGTTAAACTGGGCTTTAATTTTGAACCACCTAGATGTCTTTGCATTCTGTCAAGCTTTGCTGCTTGCCTGTCTTCCTCAGTTCTAAGCTGCAACAACAGTTCAGCAAAATCAGGTTCTGTCTTTGTTTTTGGCTCCAACTAAAGTGTAAGAATGAGGGAATGATCCCAACAACCTCGCTGGAACTGTTTCAGTAAGTGTCTATTAAATCTGCACACTGTTCCTGGAATGTCCCCTTATGGGGATGTGAGTGTTTTACAAGCATACATCTCAAGACATTTCACTTGTAGTAGAGCCACCTACTCGCCCTGGTCTTCCTGGTGGCCTCTTCTTTTGCAGCTATGTTTTTACAAGTCCACGAAGAACATCTTTTAAAGTTCCTATTCTTGTCAAGAATGAGATGGCCCATGACATTGTTCTTCCTGCAAATTCTCTGGTGGCAGAGCTTTATATTCCATCATCACTTTATCCAATGACGACTACTCCAGTTATAGAGGGTGAGTCCAGATTTTCCCCGCTATCTATACCTACCGCATGCAATGTAATCTGTTCTTCAAGCACAGAAGGCAAGATCACATTTGACTTTTCAGATTCACCTCTCTCTGAAGAATGGAAAGAGAGGGTCATACCACTGTAGTTAAGCACAGAATTTGTCTTTCAGATCCCACCCCTTTTAAGCAAAGGGCAAGGCCCATTCATCCTTCAGATTATGAAGCAGTTAGACTCCACCTTAAAGAACTTTGCAAAGCAAATATCATCCGTGAATCCCAGAGTCCCTTCGCCTCACCAATAGCTGTTGTGAAGAAGAAAAATGGTTCAATTTGTCTATGTATTGACTACAGAAAACTTAACAATCAGACAATTAAAGATGCATATGCACTACCTAATATTGAAGAAATATTTTCAGCTCTAACAGGATCGAAATGGTTTTCTGTTATGGGTCTAAAATCGGGCTACTATCAGGTTGAGGTTGAGGAGGAAGACAAGCTCAAAACAGCATTTGTAACACCAATGGGATTCTGGGAATTCAATAGGATGCCGCAAGGAGTCACTAATGCGCCTAGCACATTTCAGCGTGTCATGGAGAACTGCATGGGCAGCATGCATCTTAAAGAAGTCATTGTATTTCTAGATGACTTAATTGTTTTTTTCAAGCAGTCTTGAGGAGCATGAGGAGCGTCTTATGAAAGTTCTAAATAAGTTGAAAGAGTTTGGGTTGAAGCTCTCGCCAGATAAATGCCAGTTTTTTATGAAATCAGTCAAATATCTTGGACACATTGTCTCTGAGCAGGGAGTAAAAACTGACCCAGAGAAGATCTCTGCGCTGACTACATGGCCAAAACCGACAAATATTAGTGAACTGAAATCATTTTTGGGTTTTACAGGATACTACCAAAGGTTTGTTCGAGATTATTCTAAACTTGCAAAGCCTCTCAATGACCTGACTGCTGGTTATATTCCACCTCGAAAAAAGACACAAGCCGTCAAACGACCTCCCTCTGTTGATTTCAAGAAACCTTTTAATGAAAAGTGGACACATCAGTGTGATTCTGCTTTCCATATGCTCATTGAGAAATTAACTACTGCTCCAGTGTTAGGGTTTGCCAATCCTCAGTTACCCTACATTCTGCATACAGATGCTAGTCTGCACGGACTTGGTGCAGCCCTGTACCAGGAGCGAGATGGTCATATGCATGCATAGGCATGCAGAAATAGACATCAGGTGGTGCTAAAGCACCACCAACTCTGCCCTTTATCAATGAAAGTGCCCTTTTGAAACTTCGTTTTTTTATTATTATTATTATTTTATTATTATTATTATTATTATTATTATTATTATTATTATTATTATTATTATTATTATATTTAACATTTTACTGAGGTCGGTTTGAAATGATCTTTTGAAAACCTGAGCGATTAAAAACAATGCCCTGAAATGAGCCACCACCACGCACACACCCGCTCGCAGGTAACAAACGCCAGGGGGGTGGCGTTTTGTTTGGCGTGCGAGTTGAGTTAAGTTTGTCCTCCAGTGTGTGTCGGGTGCGCAAGCTGTCTCGTTCAGAGAGACAGGAGGGGAGCGGATGTTGCTGGATCGGTTCTGGGTTGGATGTAAGATCCAGAGATATTGAGAAAAGACCTGGAATTATTGCTCCGTAGCCCCGCCCCCGATCCTCACATCAATCTGATTAACTATACAGAGTTTAGAACTTACTTACATATTCTGCTGGTAGAGAAGAGGTAACTCCAGTATAAAATCAAATCCAGTATAATACAGAACAATCTTATTATTCTTTACTGGAGAACACTTTGTTTAAAAAACAGATACACATATAACACACTCTGAGCTGCTGATGAGATAAATGCTACTGCACATCTCACAGAAGGTAAGTTACTCACATAAACAAATTAATCACATCTACCAACACAGGATGATGACTACATTAATAAAACACTAAGCCAGCACAACACAACTGCATAAAATAACCGATATGAACAATTTATTGCTGTTTTTCAACAGTGTACATCCCGCAAGTGCTTCTGGGTGATGACATCACCCTCGACATGGCCAATCAAACCTAATATTTAAAATCATGACCTAATGAATAATTATTAGGGCAGAGAGAGCCTGTGTGTGTGTGAGAGAGAGAGACTGACCGTATTTTGACTGTATTACTGACTGATTAGCTGCATGATTCTCATCATTTTCTAGAATATTTATTAATTTGCGGAATTTTTCGACATGTATGTCTCAGCCCGCTCCCGCGAAGACTGACTGACTGACCAACTGCTCCCACAAGAGACGATTACTCTAAGCCCAATGTGAAATCATTTTGTTGTGCAGTAAAATGTCCTGTGTGCGTGTTATTTTTTCTTTTATAATGAAGTGTTCCACGTGCGCTAAAAAGTGCCCTTTTTCCCCCCTGAGCACTTGCCCCCCAAAATGTCTGTGCATGCCACTGTATGCATGTAATTGCTTACGCAAGCAGAGGATTGTCCAAATGTGAGAGACATTACCCTACACATAAGCTAGAATTCCTAGCATTAAAGTGGGCTGTAACAGACAAATTCTTTGATTTCCTGCTGGAGCTGAATTAACTGTCATAACAATACTGACATAACAAAAAACTGACAATAACCCATTAACATACATACTTACCTCTGCCAAACTTGATGCAGCAGGACATCATTGGCTAGCTGCCTTGTCTAACTTCAATTTCAGCATTCAGTACAGAGCAGGCAGAAAAAATCAAGATGCAGATGGTGTTTCCAGACGACCACATGAGCAGTCAGACCCTGATTTCAGTTGTACAGCTGAAGATGATCGTATTCATCAGTTCATCTCCCGATTCCTAAAGAAAGAGGGTGATTCCTTGTTTCCAAATGATGCTGTGAGAGCTGTTTGTCAAAAACACCAACTGTCCGAGCTTACCAGCTCTAAAGAAGGCCTTAGCCTACCTGTTGTTGAATGCTTAGCGATTGAAACAAATGCCATTCCAGATGAATTATCTCACGCTGATCTACTCCCTAGTACAAGCACTCTTCCCAGGATGTCACAACTAGACTGGGAAGTTATAGACTATAGAGCAGGCAAATGATCCACTTATCAGCAGAGTCATCAACATCCTTAACACTGGTAAATGATTGTCTTACTGTGTTAGGCAACAAGAAGGGAGGGAAGTTCAGCTAATGCTTAGAATAGCAGAACAGCTCAAGATCATCAATAGAGTTCTCTACAGAAAGCGTCTGTTTAGAGGCCAACCTTTTTATCAGCTTGTTCTCCCTCTTAAATACAGGAAAATTGCTTTGGAAAGTCTTCATGATCTGGTAGGTCACATGGGGTTAGAACGGACCTTAGACTTAGTTTGATCACGCTTCTATTGGCCAAAAATGTCCATGGATGTGGATCAGAAAATAAAGACATGTGAGAGATGTGTCAGACGGAAGTTCAGGGCAGAGAAAGCATCTCCGTTGGTGAACATAAAGACCACCAGACCATTGGAGTTAGTCTGCATGGACTATCTGTCTTTAGAGCCTGATGGCAGAGAAACAAAAAATATTTTGGTCATCACTGACCACTTCACAAAATATGCCGTTGCAGTTCCATCAGCTGACCAGAAAGCAAAGACAGTAGCCAAAATACTGTGGAATAACTTCTTTGTTCATTACGGCATACCTGAGCGTCTTCATAGTGACCAAAGTCGTGACTTTGAATTTGCTCTAATCAAAGACCTTTGTCTCTTATTGGGAATAAAGAAGATGAGAACAACTCCTTACCATCCACGTGGAAATCCCATGGAACGTTTCAATCGTACTCTACTTGAAATGCTTGGAACACTTCAGGAAGAAGATAAGGTGAAGTGGCGTGAACACATTCAGCCATTAGTTCATGCTTACAATTGTACAAGAAATGACACAACAGGGTTTTCCCCTTATCAGTTGATGTTTGGGAGACAGCCTAACCTTCCCATTGATGTGGCATTTGGCCTGATATTGGAAGGACAGAAGCCATCCAGTCATACCAACTAAGAAAGCTTCGAGAGCATTTACAGGAAAGCTACAAACTTGCTATTGAACATAGTGAGAAGATAGCTTCTCGGAACAAGCAAAGGTATGATTTGCAAGTCAGAGAGTCCACTCTGGCAATTGGAGATCATGTTCTAGTAAAGAACGTTCGAATAAGAGGGAAGCATAAAATAGCTGACCATTGGAGCAAGACCATTTATGAAGTTATTAAGCAAATCAATGACTCTCCAGTTTACGTGGTGAAGCCTTTTTCTTCAGATGGTCCAGAAAGAACACTTCATCAAGAATTGCTCCTACCCTGTGGATTTCTGATCCCAAAGGTCTCTACTTAAGACAGTGACAATGTCCACAAGAAAGATAAAGCATCTAGTCCAGTGACCATTTCAGAAAATCTAATGGAATATGACACTGAGCCAACTTGTGAAAGTGATAGGGTTGAGTACAACTTTACTTACCCCACCGAAGGAGTATTGCACCCCACTGTAACCATTGTTCGAGATACTTTTTATTCAAGACCAGTGGACAAGAGTCACCACCAAGTGAATTTGAATCCTATTGCCACACCATTTCAGCTTTATGTGTTGCATGGGGAGACAAGTGCAGGTGGAAGGGTTGACTACTCAGCTGGAAGTGATGAAACCTTGAGAGAAACAGACCAACACTTACCTGTTGAAAGGGAGGATCGTGCAATCAAAGATATTCACTGTGATAAGTCTGCACAAGAGACAAATGGCAAAGACATAAGACCTGTGGAAGAGGTGAATGATGTTAAAGCTGAGGACAGTTTCATGAGCGATGTGACAATGGCAACTGAAGAAGGAAAAACAGACACTGAAAGAGACAAACAGAAAATTATGAATCCAAAGATGAAGATGGGAATTTACAGTACTCAATGGAAGATGGAATAGATAGTCAGTCTGTTGAGGGACAAGACACAGAACTCCGGCGTTCCACCCAACATAGAGAACCACCAGACAGATTGTCCTATAAGTCTTTAGGGAATCCCTTGATTCTTGTTATGCACTCAATTTTTGATGGTTTAGAGAAAGCTTTTACAAAAGCACTTGAGGTTGATGATGCCCCTGATATTAGACAGTATTCTCTGAATAGGTCAGAAGTTGTTTAAGACAAGTTTCACTACATGACTCAGATGTACTTTAAATGTTCTACATGCAGAGACGCATGCAGGTTCAAGGGGGGAGGATGTAACCCACCTAAAGTGAAGGTTATTATGCTAGGTTCAAAATAGGCTAGTTGCAGTTCCCACAAAATCCTGTAGATGGCACTTTAAGATGTTGAGTCGACTTGAAAAGCCAGTTCAAGCCGGTTTTGGAGTGTGCAGAAAGAGAACAGCAGCTTACAGCTACACCTCAGATTTACAGCTAGAAAAAATACATTTGTTTAGTGAGCCAGAGTACAAAGTTAAATAATTGAGCTCTGTTTTACTTCTTTTTTCCCTTGTAAGGGTGAAATGTTTGATTTAAGTTTTTTTATTTTTATTTTTTTTATTTTGTGAGTTGAACTAATCTTTTCTCATGCTAGTTGTTGTAAGTTAGCATTGTTATTCTGCTAATAAAAAAAAAGAAAAAAATGTGAAAAAAATGTTTAAACTGTTAGAGAAAAAAAAAAACAGTTGGAGTAGTGATTGTTTTATGTTGAAATTGAAATTAATTTCATGGTTCTTATATTCTGTGAATGGTTGAGGAGAAAGCAGAATGCTAGCCCTCAGTTTGGTTGAGAGCTACATATGTAGCTAGATAATGTGTAGTATTAATTCGAAGCAATGTGAAAATATGTTTGAGAATTTAAGGATTTTTTTCCAGCTTCAAGGGTTATTAGATTTGTCATTGAAGTTGTTTGTAAGATATTAATGAGTAAGGTATCTATCTAGTAAATATATGTTTTACTGTACAGAAGTGCGTTTCTATTTATGCAGTATCTAGATGAAATTTGATATGGTTTATTTGTGAAAAGTAACATTTACACATTTTTTATTGTGTAGATTGGTTTTTTGTTTCTCGCTTTGAATCGGGATCTTGTACCAAATACAAGAACCAGACTGTGAGAGAGACCAGAACGGCAAGCCAGACCACCTGTTTAAAGCTGCCTGCTATTGTGCTGCTTCTTCATGGACAAGGACAAAACAGGAGAAACAGATAAGATTTTTTTTAGAACAGAACTGAGATTCATTCTGAGGAAGGAAAGCAAAGCACACAAGTATCACAAATAGACAGTATTTGGGTTTTTTTCCTGGACAACCTGCATAACAAAACACTGACTTCAGTGGTTCACAAGTCAGACTTCAATTCAAGGACAGAAACTGGAAGAGCTTTAAGAGAATAATTTTTTTTTCCTGGGCCCTTTATGTTTTTTTTTTTATTATTTGTGTTGTATGTGACAGTTGAACATTGTTGAACTGACAATACATATATATTTATATATACAAATCTACTCATTTTCCTTCAAGTTATTGACATGTCTCATTTCTTTTAGTCCTCCTTATTCAAACCTAGAAGACCTAGTAAGAGGGTTACACCTGCAAAATTTGGGCTGATTTCTCCACAGTATTCACATTTTTTTAATGCTGTTTTCTTGGGTTTTATGAGCTGGAAGCCCAAATTATGTGAAAATAAACAAATAAATACTTGAAATCATTTAAATTGGGGGCCCTGAATCTATAATTTATGAAAGTTTAACTTTTTAAATGGAATTCTGGAAATTAATCAACTTTCCCATGATATTCTAATTTTTTGGAATGGGCTGTATATATGTGGCAGGGTGGCGACAACCATGGGGGCATTATAATAATAGTGGGTGCTGAATAATTAGGGATAGAAACCTTTAACTCCCCAAATTCAGGAAGTAATCCCCACCCTTTTTAAAGAACCTTAGTTAATTCGACACCACCACTTTGGGATTTTTCCCCAAGGAAACACCTACACCAAATAAGTGTGGTTATCTTCAATTTGTCCCCCTTTCCCGTGCAAGTCTTCCAGCTGAATGGAAGAACAGCCAGAGACGTGTGTTCTAATCAAACAGTACTGCTTCATTATAGTTACACAACAATTGTTAAAACAAATGCCATGTTAGCATGTATAAAATAACAACAAAAATACACCATCAGTTGGATGCCAACCTAACATCAGAGGTCCAAGGAAGTAGGCAACCCGGGGTCCTGTTCAGGGGAAACAGCTCACACACCACAATTACATACAGTGCACAACAAACTCAACCATGCATTCCTATCCATGCTGCTCCCACACATCTGAATGCAGATTCACCACATAATGTTGAGTTTCTATTTTAAATGTTACTATGCTGAACACTGAAGGTTTCTTTAACCAAAGCCACTGAATTGGCCATTGTGCTTATGTTAGCTTGAATATATATATATCATAAATCTTTTCTCATATCAACAGATATGCTTAACATGTTGAAATTACAACCATAACCTAACCTACACATACGATGTCTTTCATTAAGACTTGTGGTATAGTCACAGTGGTTCAGTAATGTTCTCCTGTACATTGTGTTCATTTTTTATTTTTTGATTCATTGACCTGAGGGTACTGACTTTGATCTTAGCATGCCCAACCAAGTCGCCTCTTCTTCATGGGTCTTGAAATCACATCTTGTTTTTACCATTTTGTTTAAGTTAATTTAATTAGAAATGGTTTGAGGTTAAGGCTGTAGCCTGAAGAGGAAGTGTGTTTGCCACCTGCTTTTCATCCTACCTGGTTGGCTCGTTAAATGATGGACATTCCTTAAGTATGATCTACCCAGCACATTTATGTATTTCCACAAAGAAGACCTCAAAGGTAAATATTTGCTTCTCAAAATAATGCTTTACTATTGTTATGAGAAGTAAAATGTAATAATTTACTTAATTTTAATGTTGGCACTGGAAATTTTATGTATATAAGTTTTTGATTTCATGTGTTCGAAACATTTTTTCTTTTTTCTAGGGTTTCTAAGATGAGGGTTATTGTTTTAGTTTCATATTTTGTTGCAGCATCCTTTGGGGTTCATGAATGTTCTATGGCAGTAAAAAGTTTTTATTCCAACTACCAACTAATTGAAACATATTTTGCAAATTATCTACAGGTTCCTCCAGATTCTTCTCTAATAGAGTCAGTTCAAAAGGGTAATATGGCTATCCAGAGAGAATTGCTGAATCTGGCCACAAAACCTGAGCCTCAATTAACCTGTACTACAAGCTGAAGCTAGTAGCATCCTTCTATCACTCAGGCCTACAGTATGTCTGGTCATTCTCACTCCTGATCTCCACAGCCCAACTGGCAGCTTCCAGTGTCCTACAAGCCAAATGCTTATGCAGGCTACTCTCTGTCTGATTTCTTATTTAACTGTGTCTCATCTACCCCAGGTAAAAGAAAATTTCCTTAGAAGGCTACTTCCAGCACAGTATTTTGATACAGGGTTCTCATGGGATCTTAAAAAGTCTAAAATTCAAATTCTAAAATTCAAATGGTCAGATATCCTTCCAAGGTCTTAAATTAAATTCATTAAATTAATAAATTTTACTTTCAATTCCAGAGAAGCATAGTCTAATTGGAAGTTAGTTTTGCTAACTTCTGCTAACGTCTACTAAATGCATCAATGTAAATGTAGTTCTGTGTTATCTGTTTCTGGGGGGACTACCAGTCTGGGAAGTTGCATTAAACTACAAATCTCATGATAACTGCATGATAACACATCCATGAATACACTGTTACTAACTTAAGGATTTTGTCACTATATTTAGCGTGTTTTCAGACCCCTCTAGCGACTTTTTTTTACAAAAAAGCGACTAGCAACAAATAGCTACTTTTCCTGTTGTTGTTGGATATGGCATTATGTTTTGGAGGCTGCTCCATGTATGAGGAAATATGCAAACTGAAAAGGTGATTTTGGGAGAAATACAAGTTCAACAATTTTCAGAGTAAAACAACACATGAACTATTTCTACTGTCTTTCTTTTTTTAGCTGTTTATCTTAATTGACATATACATGTTCCAAAACTCAATTATGAAGCAAATTCTTAGCACATAATTTTGATGGTCTGTTTTAGACACTAACCTTTACTTATCCCAATTTACATATTAATGAAATTGAACTTTCTCCAACCAAAAACTACACCGCAACAAATAAACCTAATCCTAAACTTGTTATCTTTACCATACACTGTTGATGATCAGTGTTTTACCTGCTAGTTTTTTTAACAATTGCAAATACTATCAACAGGGTTCTTGCAGGTTCAGGTGAGTTACATTTAAGACTTTATTATGACCTTTTAAGACCATTCTCAGTGAAATTTAAGACCAACATGACAAATTGCCAGAAACATTCTAATGATCCCAAATATTCTCAAAACATTTAATATTTATTAATCCACTTATAGAAAAAATGATTAATTTAATTCAATATTAGAACAGATAGCTACATTTTCAACACAAGTAACCTTTCCAACACAACACTAGCATGCCTAATACAACTTTTTTTAACACCAATCTCAGTTTCAATGGTTTTTAAGTTGCGCAAGCATGCCTTTGTATGCCCTTCTCAGGGCATTTGACTTCCTTCATTATCTCATTTTCAATTAACAAGAGAGAGAGGTTGAGCATGCATAAGAGAGATTTATACAATATTGAGTTCATGTGAGTGTAAAAATCTTCTTGCTTGCTCAACACATCCACATGTGCTCAGAATTGTGGCAAAAACATAATGCCATATCCAACAACAACAGGAAAAATAGCTATTTGTTGCTAGTCACTTTTTTGAAAAAAAGTAGCTAGAGGGGTCTGAAAACATGCTAAATATAGTGACAAAATCCTTAAGTTAGCAACAGTGTATTCACGGATGTGTTATCATGCAGTTATCATGAGATTGTTATTTTTATATGGATAAATTTCTCAGAAAATTATTGCAGTTACACATGTTTTGTTATATACATGGTTATTTCCTTTGTGTATGTTGGAACAACACAAAAAACAGAGGGGAAAAAGGCAAATTTGACATAATTTCACACAAAACTCCAAAAATGGGCTGGACAAAATTATTGGCACCTTTTCAAAATTAAGGGTAAATAACTTTGTTTCAAGCATGTGATGCTCTTTCAAACTCACCTGTGATAAGTAACAGGTGTGGGCAATTTAAAAATCACACCTGAAACCAGATAAAAAGGATAGAAGTTGAATCAACTTTTGCATTGTGTGTCTGTGCCACACTAAGCATGGAGAACAGAAATAGGAGAAGAGAACTGTCTGAGGACTTGAGAACCAAAATTGTGGAAAAATATCAAAAATCTCATGGTTACAAGTCTATCTAAGAGATCTTGATGTTACTTTGTCCACGGTGCGCAACATAATCAAGATGTTTACAACCCATGGCACTGAAGCTAATCGCCCTGGACGTGGACAGAGGAGAAAAATTTATAAAAGGTTGCAAGGCAGGATAGTCCAGATGGTGGATAAGCAGCCCCAATCAAGTTCCAAAGAAATTCAAGCTGTCTTGCAGGCGCAGGGGGCATCAGTGTCAGCTTGAACTATCTGTCAACATTTGAATAAAATGAAACGCTATGGCAGGAGACCAGGAGACCCACTGCTGACACAGAGACATAAAAAAGCTAGACTGCAGTTTGCCAAACTGTATGTAAGTAAGCCAAAATCCTTCTGGGAAAACATATTGTGGACAGATGAGACCAAGATAGAGCTTTTTGGCAAAGCACATCATTCTACTGTTCACCGAAAGCAGAATGAGGCCTACAAAGAAAAAAACACAGTACCTACAGTCATATATGGTGGAGGTTCAAAGATGTTTTGGGGTTGTTTTGCTGCCTCTGGAACTGGGTGCCTTGTCTGTGTGCAAGGCATCATGAAATCTGAAGATTACCAAAGGATTTTGGGTCGCAATGTAGGGCCCAGTGTCAGAAAGCTGGGTTTGCGTCCTAGGTCATGGGTCTTCCAGCATGACAATGACCCCAAACATACTTCAAAAAGCACCGAGAAATGGATGGAAACAAAGCACTGGAGAGTTCTAAAGTGGCCAGCAATGAGTCCGGATCTAAATCCCATTGAACACCCGTGGAGAGATCTTTAAATTGCTGTCGGGAGAAGGCACCCTTCAAATATGAGAGACTTGGAGCAGTTTGCAAAAGAAGATTGGTCCAAAATTCCAGTTGAGAGGTGTAAGAAGCTTGTTGATGGTTATAGGAAGCGATTGATTTCAGTTATTTTTTCCAAAGGGTGTGCAACCAAAGTTGAGGGTGCCAATAATTTTGTCCGCCCCATTTTTGGAGTTTTGTGTGAAATTGTCAAATTTGCCTTTTTTTCCAGTTTTTTGTGTTGTTCCAATACACACAAAGGAAATAAACATGTGTATAACAAAACATGTGTAATTGCAATAATTTTCTGGGAGAAATACTTCATTTTCTGGAAAAAATTCAGGGGTGCCAACACTCTTGGCCATAACTGTATATTATATATATAAAACATACGTATAGTGGCCAACTCCCTGCTGTGTTCAACTTTTCTAGGTTGCTTTGGTTAAAATAACCTTCAGTGCATAGTGACTTTTAAAATAGAAACTCAACATTATGTGGTGAATCTGCATTCAGAAGCGTGGGCGCAGCATGGATAGGAATGTTAACATGCATTGTGGGGAAGAGACCGCTTCAAATGTCCTACCCTATTACCAGACCTGAACCGCACTATAAACCTCTGGAATGTGATCAAAAGAGAGATGGGAAGTCACAGACCATCAAATGAAGTCAAATTACTTGATTGTCTATGCCAGAAGTGGATAAAATCACCCAAAAGTCACCCAACAACAACATACAAGGAAGGCATGCAAATTCAAAATCAGTCATTCCACCAAATATAGATATCTAAACTCTTTCAAAGTTAAAACATTACTTTTGTGGAGTTTTCTTGTTTTCTTGGCATTATTCAAGGTTTGAAAATACAAAGCATCTTTTTTGATTACACTAGTTGTCATTTTCTGCAAATAGATGTTCTAAATGACAATATTTGCACTTGACAGTTGGGAGAAATGAAATGCTCTCAGTAGCTTATAAAATAAAACTAAAACAGAAACTGAATACAGCTTAATTTTTTTCCAGAGCTATACATGTTATTTCCCCGCTCAGTTGAAATGCTCTGTTGGGAAATGATATATGAATGAATGGTATATTAAAAGTGCTTTATCATTTCTGCTTTAATGACTATTCAGAGATTATCTATGCCACAACTCTATAACTTGTTTCTGTGCAAGTCCACACCAAAACACTGCCAGTATCTACAGTTTCTGCTGAGTACAAGAGACACTTGTACTGAGGCTGAGCTGACTATTTATAAGCTGTTGGCTGGCTTGCTTGCAGGTCTTGTCCAATAAGAATAGTCCACACTATAGACTACATCTCAAACCTAGGAGGGGTGGATTTAGCAACTAAAAATTACTCAAGAGTGTCTGTCCCACCCAGAAGAGTCTCAAAATCTCTAAATTATATATCCACACCCTGCTAGTGCATAAACACTAGAGCCTCATACAGAGTTGTAAACCAAAACACTGCCTTATTCAACATTATCTTCCTAAGTTTTTTCTTAATTATTATTGTAATTGCCTATCCTTTCCTATATCCTACAACTGTACAATTGAAGAAAATACACTAATTAGTTATTTTATGACATTTCAGCATTCAAATGTGCATTAAGAAAGGTTGGTGAATAAGACCCAGTGCTCTTTAATCAAACACTACATATTACAAAATTTTATTGAACATAATAAAAAAAAACACCAAAATATGTAATGTTCATGCAAGTTTATTTGTTTTACTGGTGCTTTACAGTAAACTTTTTTCAATTGTTTATATCTGTTGGTAATTATATAATGTAATCATATTAAACCAACCTTACATTTCATGCAGTTCAGGGCAATTGAAATACCAATACACAATACTGCTGCTTCACAGAGAACATTTTGTGACTGTTTATGAAGTTGGGATGGACTGGTATGAAGAATTTGTACCCAGATATTAGTTATTAATTAAATTAAATAATAATTAAAGTAAATTATGATTAAATAATTACATTTATTAACTTTTTAGTACTACAAATTCAACTACTGTTTAAAAGTGAATTTGTCATTTGTCACATTATATTACTTTTGTTTGCTGATCATATGATTACTGTAATTACTTGAATTTAAAATAACTAGAATTGTCTCATGATTAGTAATTATTCATTGTAGTAGCTTACGCTTTATGCAGTTCAGGGCCAATCAATTCAATATTATCAGTATTAACTCTTAAGGTCAATGTTTGTACTAGTGCAATAACAGATTAGATCCATGTCTGCATGTTTCACAGTTGTGCTCTAGCCAGAATCGCCACGAGTGACAGGTGATGGTGTGGTAGCTGGAGCTGGTGCCGGTGCCGGAGCTGGAGGGTTCCAAGGCACCAGAACAGGAATCCAAGGCTGGTTATATGGGTAGTAATTGAACCAACGATATGGAGGCATGTAGAACCTCTAGGGCAAAAACATTAAACATAGAAACAAAATCACATTACTAGATAACACCAGGGGTGCAAGCTTTTATTTCAAACAAGCAGAAGCACTCCTGATTCTGTTTGTTTAATCAGTGGTACCAAAGAGTATTTTTCATTTCCCTAAAGAAGCTTTCCACTCAGTGGTTTTCAAGTAAGCAGCTCTTCAGTGAACCAAAATGTGTTCTAGGGCATCACTCCAAAGAACTACTTAGTGTCATCTTTATTTTAATTGTGTACAGTAAGTCACTACATTTCACAAACCACAGATAATTTCAGTCAGATATTAAAAATGGCAGTTTATAGATGGTTGTCAGCAAATGTACCTCATCACTTCTAGATTTCCATCCACGGAAATGTGCAGAAACCTGAAATAAAGTATAAATTATGTTTAAAGCCTCTGACAACTTGTTCTAAACAAATAATAATAAAATCCATAAGTTGTGTACTTACAGTTCCACATAGTGCCAGACATATGACAGAAAATAGAAGAAAAGAGGCCATTCTGGGAGAATTCATCATTTACCTAAATGAGTAAAAACATGATATAAACGTACATAGACCTGTGATATTTATTCTCACATATGTGCTCACAGATATTATACCAATTATTACAACTATAACAATGTTGTGCATGTTTTAAATTATTAGTAATGAATAAACTAAAAGCATTATTATTATTATTACTATTATTATTGTTATTATTATTATTATTATTATTATTATTATTATTATTATTATTATTATTAATATTAGTAGTAGTAGTAGTAGTAATAGTAGTAGTATCAGTAGTAATAGTAATACTACTAGAAATAGTAGTAGTATCAGTAGTAATAGTAATACTACTAGAAATAGTAGTAGTATCAGTAGTAATAGTAATACTACTAGAAATAGTAGTAGTAGTACCGGTAATAGTAGTAGTAAAAGTTGCGGCAATTGTCCTAATAGTATTTAGCAGTAGTAGAAATATTTTTGTAACCAGGCAAACATTTGTGGATAACTATTAATTTTTAATTTAGAAACTCTAGCTTGCTGTAATTCCAGTAGTTACTACCATAAATATATCAAAATAGCCTTATATTTGATGTTCCAGTAAAACAATTATTAGGTTTGATATAATACATTAACAAGATTTAAAACACAAATAATTGCATTGTCAACATGCTATTAGAAGTTCAATTAAATTAAATTAACTCAGGAAATCTTAATACAACTGCAAATAAGCACAAAGATGACAACTGACTCTATATGGAAATACCATATCTAACCACACAGTGTCACCATTGGGCAAGCAAAGGCTACATTTGACAGTAATGCTAAAACATTACATTTACATTTATTTTATGCTGTGAATGTAAATATAAATCAGTAGTATAATACATCCTACAATAAGAACAGCCCTATGGAAACCTTTCTGTGTTTGTTAAAATTGCGTGAAGAAAGAGATGAGACCTAACCTGATATGTTTGCAGTATCAAAAGAAGAAAATCTCAAGACTTACATGAGTCTCTTCAGCTGCTCTAAGAAAAGTGGAGTTGTATCTTAGCTGGAAAATGAAATGAATCTTAAGAAATCTGAGATTCTGATGATATTTTGCATGTGCTCCACCTTCAAAAAGCTTAATCTACAGGACTTTGCACTGTAAAGTGTCATAACAGTGGATTTTAATCTTAATTACCTGTGAAGCAATTGCTTAATGTGTTTTTGTCATTAATGGTTATTTCACAAGCTGGGAGAGGATGCTTGGGGATTATTGCTCATTGCTGCAATTCTGACCCCACCTCACAGCTAAGGGCATGAAGAATTAGCAAACCTCACTATTATGTGTTGGCATAAAGGTGTTTTCCAGTCATTCTAGCTCTTAAGTTCTAGTTAGAAATGTAGCTACAGGGCAAATACATAGATAGACAGAAATATATAATCTTATAAGAACATTGAAAGTCATGGAAGCATTTTTTTAACTTTTTACTGTCTTCTGAACATAACTGAAAACACAGCCAAATAGCTGCAACACAATTGAGTACACCTCACAGTGAAAATTTCCAAATTGTGCCAATTGTGTCATTGATCCTCATTAGTGACATGTAACTCATTAGAATTACAACGCTCCAGGTGTGAATGGGTACAATTACATACAAAAAAAAATTGACACTATTGGGTACAATTTGGACATGTTCACTGTGAGGTGCACTCACTTGTGTTACTAGCTATTTGTACATTAATGGCTGTGTTGAGTTATGTTCAGAAGACAGTAAATCTATACTGCTATACAAGCTGTCTAGTCTAAGACATAGTGTTGTCCCATGAAAAATATAATAAATTGTTTGCTGAAATGTGATTTGTGAGATACTGTATATAAATATATTAAATAATTATATTTACCAAACATTGAAATTGAATTAGCAAACTGAAACTAATTGTACAAGCATGGTCATTTTCTAAATAAAATTAAAAATGTTCTGATAATTAATATTTTTACAACAGAATTTGTCATTCACAGTTTCCCGTGTTCGACTCCTGTATCCAGTGCACCCTATAATGACTTTATGTTGCTTAATGAATTTTTTTTACTGATTTTTATACTTTTTATTTTATTACCCACATCTGTCTGTGAATATTCAGCCTATGAACATTAATGTCAACATCAGTGAATTATCTAGGGCCCCGAGTGGCTCAGCAGGCTAAGACTCTGACACTATGATCAGAGGATCGCAAGTTCAAATCCCGGTCATGCTGTATGCCATAAACAGTCAGGGCCCAAGAGAGCAAAAATTGGCAGTGCTCCCTCTAAGTGGGTAGATGGCGCTCTCACTCCCTATCACTTTCATATTGCAATGTCCACTGGCTCAGGCATCTACTGATTGATCCATTCAGAGCTGGGATCCTGCACTTTCCTCTGAGCACGTTGGTTCCCCAGTGACGGTGTATCAGCAGTCCTTTTGAAAAGAGGCGGTGGCTGGATCACACGCAGCAGAGGAGGCTTGTGCTTGACTTCACCCTCCTAGAGTCAGGGACATTGCAAAAGTGATGAGGAGAGTCCTAATGGAGGGGATGGACTAATTGGCTACTACTATTTTGGGAAGGGGATAAAAATTGGCAAAAACTTAGGGGAAAAAAACATCAGTGAATTATCCTGTTTCTTATTTTTCACATCTATGTATATCCCTAGTAAAAAGATATGTCAAATAGGATTCATTTGTAACTGCCCTCAGCCCTGGTTTATCTCTGAGCATAAATATAGAATTTACAGTACAGAAATAATAAAATTTTACCCCTTGTTCACACGTAGACTTTTGCAAATATATTTGAAGGAAATTGAACAGAAAACATCTTAATACAAACTGAGTATTTCTCTAGTAAGTGCACAATCATTTGTTTCAAAATGTTTAAGCAATAGTAGTTATATGATAGTTATTTTTAAGCTAAGCTAAGATGTGGCAAGTTTGTCAGATTACAGTTGCAAAATATAAATGCATTTAATGCACTGATCACTTAATCACTAAGATTAATTGCTAATCTTACAATTTATTATCCTGTAACTGCCATGAATTATTTAGCAAGCAGTATAAAACAAAGATGTAAATAATATAATTATGAGAGGACAAACCGACATGTTTAAGCTTTAAGTGGGTAAATGTATCCATGTTGTCCAATACTGGACTCACAAATCAGGGCTCATAAATCTCTGTACTGGGAGGCTTGTGCTAATTTTGAGTGGATAAATTCACTTTTTCTTAAATGAATGAAACTTTGAACAGCTTTTTTTCCTGTAACTAAGTGTAATTTTAGCTCCACTATACTTACAGGTGCCCTTTGTAGTTATACAATTACAGACTGTAGTCCATCTGTTTCTCTGTATACTTCCTTTCGCCCTGTTATTCAATAGTCAGGACCCTCACAGGACCAGCACAAAGAAGGTGGTTCATTCTCAGCACTGCAGTGACACTGATGTGATGGTGATGTGTTAGTGTGTACTGCATTGATATGAGTGACACAGCAGAGCTGCTGGGCATTTTAAACATTATGTGAGCTCACTCCGCACTCTATTTGACACACATACCTTGTTGGTCTACCTAGTAGATATAAAGTCAGAGACAGGAGCTCATCTGTTGTTGAAGTTTGTGTTGGTCCTCTAGTCCTTCACTGGTGGTCATAGCACACAAGACAATGTTGGCTGCACTATTTTCACTCCAGCAATGACACTGAGGTGTTTAAAAACATCAGCAGCTCTGCAGTGTCTGACACACTCATACCAGAATAACACCTACTAACAACCCACCAGCACATCATCCAAATAATACCTGCTCTGGTGGTCATTTCTATTGAAGGACAGGTTGAAAGGAGACTAATAAAAGTTTACAGAGAAACAGATGGACTACAGTCTGTAATTGTAGAACTTCAAAGTGCACTTATATGGTCAGTGGAGCTGATCAAATGGTCTATAGTCATGTGCACAAAGCACACCCTCTTTGAAATCTATGATTTTATGTTTTAGGACATGAACTTCTAATAGTTTGGAAAATGCCTTATAATCCTATTCAGATTGATGGGCAGCAACAGTTGCTTCTCAAAAATCATTGGAGCTTTTTTTTCTCTGCAACATTATAATAACACACATCTAAATGCTCTAGGCCAGCAAGCTACCAAAACTTCTGCTTTTTAAGAGGTGGTCACACTTGTTGATGATAAAATAATTAAAGGGCATTTGATTAGCAGCACCTGGCCCATGAAAGCAGTACAGGTGTACATAATTTTACACACTGCTTCTGCATTATACATCCTAGTTCTTATTAAATAAATAATGACATGGTGTTGTGTTGTTCATTTGAGGTTGTATTTACCTAATTTTAAGACATATATGAGTTTTATTATGTCTTGATATGTCAAAGAAGTCAAAGAGGGTGTACTTTGTGAAACCCAGTGAATCAGGAAATCATTGATTACTGCCTGAAAGTTCACTGCAATCAACTAAAATAATAATAATAAAAATTTATTACAGTCCCAATAAATAGAAAAAGTACATATTCACTGTTCAGAACATGATTAGAATCAAAAATTATGTTTTTAGCCAGCCGTACTGTGTTGCTATAATAGGTAGTCTCATACAGGTCCTATAGAGGGTCTCTTTCAGTGTCTCCTTCAGTGTCCTCCACATTATTTACATGAAATACGTTTAGAATTCAATTATGTATCTTTTCAGATACTTTCATTTTAAGGTAACCTTTATCATTCTCACAAAGTAGTGAATTTACCATTGTATAGCCATGAAGCCATGGCATTTCACCATGTAAAAGTCCTACTCTGGTTTCCAGTGATGGAATAGTTACATTGAAAAAGTAATCTGATTACTGATTACTCCTTTAAAAAAGTAACTTAATTACTTTACTGATTACTTTGTTTTAAAAGTAGCTAAGTTAGATTACAAGTTACTTTATTAGTTACGTTCAGCAGCTGCAGACAGCACCCTCTACATAAAAAATGGCCAGTTTTGCCAATACTCACTTTATTGGAAATGCATTTTTAACAGCAAAAATGTATCTCCTGACATAATTTAAAAACTATTTCCTTAAAAAATACATGTTTTATATATAAAAAAGATGGTTTCTCTTGAATTATCTTAAATATATAATTTTTATATTAAAAATAAAATACAGTCTTTCTTCACTACACTTAACATAAAAACTTGTTTTTTTTATCTTTCTTGGCCTTAAATCTTTAATCACTGAAATAAAACTTTTTCATGATATTCTAATTTTATGACCAGCACCTGTACATACTGCCCTACCAACTTCTTCAGCTCTCCCCCACTTACTGGTTTTACGCTGAAGCTTCTGTTGTGTATGGGCCAATTACTAAAAATTATTAAATCTTTTATCTTTGTGTATTTACCAATAATTTAATTTTTTGACTATTGGTTTAAGATATTTGGATTGCATGAGTTTTTGTATTATTTTTATTTAAATTAATAAGATAAATTAATGTTTCTTATGTGTTAGTTCATAGTGTAGTACTGCAGTGTCAATATAAAGGGTTGCTGTCTTTTTTTAAAAAATGCTGTTTTGTTTTAAGGAGTGAGTAGGAGAAGTTTGCATGGAGTCTAAATCCTCCCATACACCTAACCACTTTGAAAAGATTCTGAACATTTTTTAACAGACTAAAGTCTGACACCATCTCACATCTACAGACTTTTTAATCACAGTCTAGTCGCAGGCTTAAGATTTTAAGACTGTGGATCTTGCAGGGTCACTAATTTAAAGACTGCAACTAGATTATTTTGAGATTATTTCCCATCTGCTTTTGTTTTACATAGAATTAATGCAATAAAGAGCATAATTATTACAAAATTTAGATTTATTAAAGCTTTCATTGTATCAAAAATAACTCAACGCACAATAAGACAACATAGTGTAAAATCTAAATATAGTAACATGCATTACAAATACAGAGCTATCAGAGCTCAAAATACTGTCAACATATGATTCACATCCATGCATTTCCTGTGTGTCTGCATGCTCCTCATTTTCTTCAAGCTGTTGGGAAAAACAATAATTTTTAAGATTAAAATTATCATTAAATAGCCCCATTCAGTGGTGTTTAGTTAGCTAGTTAGCTTTAGCATAGCAAACACACCTGGGATTTCGAAGGCTTCACCAATTTTTCCACTTTTTTCCTTTTTGTCCCCGTTGTGTAGTAAATGGTAAAACACTCTTGCTCACTCCATTAGGTTCTTTTTTTCTACAGTCCAGGAGAACTGTAGTTTCCGAGCTCTACCCGCCAGACATTTGTGTATTTACTATTTGACTTTGCGGCTTTCCGTAACTCTCCTATTGGTTTCCAATAGTATTTGCTCGGGTCAACCAGGGTTCAACTCTTACGACTTGTGATAATATTAAACATGTTTGATTTTATCAGAAAGTCTCGATGCGAAAAAGACTGACTAAAACTTTCAGTCCTGACCACCTTACACTTAACGATTGAGATGACGCGACTGCAACTTGACTCTAGCAAGACTCTCATGATTTTAGCCCGACTTTGAAAATTTGTCTGCGACTGTAAAATCATGTGAAAGTCGTTAGGTGTAAGGTAGGCTTTAGTCTGTGGAAGACCATAGCCAGCGTTTGATAACCCTTCCCTACATTGTTTACATTTGCAACACTATTACATTACATTACATTGCATTTAGCGGACGCTTTTATCCAAAGCGACTTACAATAGTGGGAAAGTACAGATGTGAAAAAAATTATACTAGAGTTGTACTAGTATTTACTAGTACTAGTATACTAGAATTAACATTTGGATATCGAATGCTGAGTGCATATCAATACTCATGGGAAGTATTTGGGATCACTAGAGCAGGTGCTTTTTGAAGAGCTCGGATTTTAGGAGTTTCTTGAACCCAGTGAGGGACACCTCTGTTCTATTGGTGGTAGGCAGCTTGTTCCACCATCTGGGAACTACTGAGGAGAACAGGCTGGATTGCTTTGTGTGAATGTTAGGCAAAGCAAAGCGACGTTCAGTGGAGGAGCGCAGCGACCGGGCAGGGACATAAGCTTTTATAAGTGTAGATAAGAGGGAGCCTGCTCTGTCATCACCTTATAGGCGATCGTGCAGGCTTTGTGTTTGATCCGGGCAGCAATCGGAAGCCAGTGTAG